>CM051236.1:334060342-334353533 GCA_027917425.1 Gastrophryne carolinensis | reverse complement strand
TCGGGGCATCCCATTCTGTGGACTACAGCAGCCTCTGTTTAAGACCATATAAGCATTTGCTCTTATTCATATTTGAAATTAGGCCTGATAAAGACACTTTTGCTGGCCAAAGCCCTACTGGACCCCTGCCAGCTCGATTCCTGCCCGGGGCATCCCATTCTGTGACCTACAGCAGCCTCTGTTTAAGACCATATAAGCATTTGCTCTTATCATATTTGAAATTAGCCTGATAAAGACACTTTTGCTGGCCAAAGCACTTACTGGACCCTGCCAGCTCGATTCCTGCCCCGGGCATCCCATTCTGTGACTACAGCAGCCTCTGTTTAAGACCATATAAGCATTTGCTCTTATCATATTTGAATTAGGCCTGATAAAGACACTTTTGCTGGCCAAAGCCCCTACTGGACCCTGCCAGCTCGATTCCTGCCCGGAGGGCATCCCCATTCTGTGACTACAGCAGCCTCTGTTTAAGACCATATAAGCAGTTTGCTCTTATCATATTTGAAATTAGCCTGATAAAGACACTTTTGCTGGCCAAAGCCACTACTGGACCCTGCCAGCTCGATTCCTGCCCGGGGCATCCCATTCTGTGACTACAGCAGCCTCTGTTAAGACCATATAAGCATTTGCTCTTATCATATTTGAAATTAGGCCTGATAAAGACACTTTTGCTGGCCAAAGCACTACTGGACCCTGCCAGCTCGATTCCTGCCCGGGGGCATCCCATTCTGTGACTACAGCAGCCTCTGTTTAAGACCATATAAGCATTTGCTCTTATCATATTTGAAATTAGGCCTGATAAAGACACTTTTGCTGGCCAAAAGCCCTACTGGACCCTGCCAGCTCGATTCCTGCCCGGGGCATCCCATTCTGTGACTACAGCAGCCTCTGTTTAAGACCATATAAGCATTTGCTCTTATCATATTTGAAATTAGCCTGATAAAGACACTTTTGCTGGCCAAAGCACTACTGGACCCTGCCAGCTCGATTCCTGCCCGGGCATCCCATTCTGTGACTACAGCAGCCTCTGTTTAAGACCATATAAGCATTTGCTCTTATCATATTTGAAATTAGGCCTGATAAGACACTTTTGCTGGCCAAAGCACTACTGGACCCCTGCCAGCTCGATTCCTGCCCGGGGCATCCCATTCTGTGACTACAGCAGCCTTGTTTAAGACCATATAAGCATTTGCTCTTATCATATTTGAAATTAGGCCTGATAAAGACACTTTTGCTGGCCAAAGCCCTACTGGACCCTGCCAGCTCGATTCCTGCCCGGGGCATCCCATTCTGTGACTACAGCAGCCTCTGTTTAAGACCATATAAGCATTTGCTCTTATCATATTTGAAATTAGCCTGATAAAGACACTTTTGCTGGCCAAAGCACTACTGGACCCTGCCAGCTCGATTCCTGCCCGGGGCATCCCATTCTGTGACTACAGCAGCCTCTGTTTAAGACCATATAAGCATTTGCTCTTATCATATTTGAAATTAGGCCTGATAAAGACACTTTTGCTGGCCAAAGCCCTACTGGACCCTGCCAGCTCGATTCCTGCCCGGGGCATCCCATTCTGTGACTACAGCAGCCTCTGTTTAAGACCATATAAGCATTTGCTCTTATCATATTTGAAATTAGCCTGATAAAGACACTTTTGCTGGCCAAAGCACTACTGGACCCTGCCAGCTCGATTCCTGCCCGGGGCATCCCATTCTGTGACTAAAGCAGCCTCTGTTTAAGACCATATAAGCATTTGCTCTTATCATATTTGAAATTAGGCCTGATAAAGACACTTTTGCTGGCCAAAGCACTACTGGACCCTGCCAGCTCGATTCCTGCCCGGGGCATCCCATTCTGTGACTACAGCAGCCTCTGTTTAAGACCATATAAGCATTTGCTCTTATCATATTTGAAATTAGGCCTGATAAAGACACTTTTGCTGGCCAAAGCCCTACTGGACCCTGCCAGCTCGATTCCTGCCCGGGGCATCCCATTCTGTGACTACAGCAGCCTCTGTTTAAGACCATATAAGCATTTGCTCTTATCATATTTGAAATTAGCCTGATAAAGACACTTTTGCTGGCCAAAGCACTACTGGACCCTGCCAGCTCGATTCCTGCCCGGGGCATCCCATTCTGTGACTACAGCAGCCTCTGTTTAAGACCATATAAGCATTTGCTCTTATCATATTTGAAATTAGGCCTGATAAAGACACTTTTGCTGGCCAAAGCCCTACTGGACCCTGCCAGCTCGATTCCTGCCCGGGGCATCCCATTCTGTGACTACAGCAGCCTCTGTTTAAGACCATATAAGCATTTGCTCTTATCATATTTGAAATTAGCCTGATAAAGACACTTTTGCTGGCCAAAGCACTACTGGACCCTGCCAGCTCGATTCCTGCCCGGGGCATCCCATTCTGTGACTACAGCAGCCTCTGTTTAAGACCATATAAGCATTTGCTCTTATCATATTTGAAATTAGCCTGATAAAGACACTTTTGCTGGCCAAAGCACTACTGGACCCTGCCAGCTCGATTCCTGCCCGGGGCATCCCATTCTGTGACTAAAGCAGCCTCTGTTTAAGACCATATAAGCATTTGCTCTTATCATATTTGAAATTAGGCCTGATAAAGACACTTTTGCTGGCCAAAGCACTACTGGACCCTGCCAGCTCGATTCCTGCCCGGGGCATCCCATTCTGTGACTACAGCAGCCTCTGTTTAAGACCATATAAGCATTTGCTCTTATCATATTTGAAATTAGGCCTGATAAAGACACTTTTGCTGGCCAAAGCCCTACTGGACCCTGCCAGCTCGATTCCTGCCCGGGGCATCCCATTCTGTGACTACAGCAGCCTCTGTTTAAGACCATATAAGCATTTGCTCTTATCATATTTGAAATTAGCCTGATAAAGACACTTTTGCTGGCCAAAGCACTACTGGACCCTGCCAGCTCGATTCCTGCCCGGGGCATCCCATTCTGTGACTACAGCAGCCTCTGTTTAAGACCATATAAGCATTTGCTCTTATCATATTTGAAATTAGGCCTGATAAAGACACTTTTGCTGGCCAAAGCCCTACTGGACCCTGCCAGCTCGATTCCTGCCCGGGGCATCCCATTCTGTGACTACAGCAGCCTCTGTTTAAGACCATATAAGCATTTGCTCTTATCATATTTGAAATTAGCCTGATAAAGACACTTTTGCTGGCCAAAGCACTACTGGACCCTGCCAGCTCGATTCCTGCCCGGGGCATCCCATTCTGTGACTACAGCAGCCTCTGTTTAAGACCATATAAGCATTTGCTCTTATCATATTTGAAATTAGCCTGATAAAGACACTTTTGCTGGGCATAGCACTACTGGACCCTGCAAGGGCATCCCATTCTGTGACTATAGCAGCCTCTGTTTAAGACCATATAAGCATTTGCTCTTATTATATTTGAAATTAGCCTGATAAAGACACTTTTGCTGGCCAAAGCACTACTGGACCCTGCCAGGTCCATTCCTGCCCAGGGCATCCCATTCTGTGACTAAAGCAGCCTCTGTTTAAGACCATATAAGCATTTGCTCTTATTATATTTGAAATTAGGCCTGATAAAGACACTTTTGCTGGCCAAAGCACTACTGGACCCTGCCAGGTCGATTCCTGCCCAGGGCATCCCATTCTGTGACTAAAGCAGCCTCTGTTTAAGACCATATAAGCATTTGCTCTTATTATATTTATATTATAAGACACTTTTGCTGGGCATAGGCTTACTGCTGCCTGCCAGGTGCACTTCTGTTGAGGCATCCCATTCTGTAACATAGCATACCCCTCTTTATTTACACTAAGCAGCTCTCTTATTTACACTAAGCAGGCCTGTTGGAGGCTGAGTGTTACTGCTCACTTTTGGTGTGCATTATATTCTGTTTTATATAGACCCACTGCTGCCTGGGGGTTCTTAAAATATCACCTACTACCACGCCAGTTAGACTATGTCGGGCAGACAAGTGCCTGGAAGTGAAAAGAGGAGTGGCAGAGGCCAAGATTCCGCAGGCAGAGCTCGCATCAGACTGGGGGCCAGTAGCAGCAGGAGTCACGCTGAGAGACCTAATCTGCCAGTATCTGCTAGCGGTCGGGTCTCCACCAGTAACGCATCTGCCGTGGTAGATTGGCTGACGCGCTCATCAACAACATCATCACAACTTACATCTGAGACCCCCAGTCTAGGGTCGGTAGGTTCCTCTGACACAACCCTGAGTTGGCATGCCCCGAGAGCAGTCCCTGTCCTCCCATTGCCTCTGTCCTACGCCGTTCCCTCCCCCAGCGACGTATCCTATGCTTTGGGTTCAGCTCCACTCTTTAGTGAGGAGGACGATCAGATACAGGAGGACAGTCAGCAGCTACTGCCCAGCCAAGAAATGGAGGTGGCTTCTTTAGCTAGGCAGACAAATAGTGATGTGGACAGTGTCGTGGGTGCTGCGAGCGTTCCAGCTCCTGCGCCAGACACTGTTGACGAATCCACGAACATCAGTGACGTACAGCCACAACCCGGTGATGATGATGATGATGACGATGAAGCCGATCGCACTTGGGAGCCGGGTGATGAAGGGGCTTCATCGTCATCATCAGGAGAAGAGGGGCGCAGGTTGCCCCGGAGTCAGCAGCTGAGGCAGCAAGGTGGTAGCAGTCAGCATGGGGGCACAATTCCAAAGGCTGGAGCCGGCCGGGGCCGGGGCCGGGGTAGAGCACCTGCTGTGCGGCAGTCTACCTTATCGGGAGGTAGTGGAGCAGGGGTTCCTGGAGTTGGCAACAGCAGCAGTGAATCAGTGAGGCCAGGGGGTGGGAAAAGTAGCTACTCGGCAGTGTGGCAGTTTTTCCTGAGGCATCCGCAGGAGGGTAACATGGCCACATGCAAGATATGTAGGCAAAAGGTGAAGCGTGGCCAGGGTCCAAATGTTGGCACCACGGCCCTGCGTCAACATATGATGCGTCACCATAAAACGACCTGGGAGAACCGAGGCTCCCAAGGGGTGGTCCAGTCTGCTTCCTCACCAAGTGAGCTCCCAATTTCTGCCAGCCAAGGCTCCAGCACCTCAGCCGAAGGCAGCTGTGCGTCACACCCATCCTCTGTCGCTCCTGCTCCTCCTCCTCCTCCTCCAAGTCATGCATCCCGCCAGCAATCCATCAGCGAAGCCATGTCCAAGAGACAGCAGTATGCGCCCACTCATCCTACGGCGCAGAAGCTGAATGTGCTCCTGTCCAAGTTGCTGGTGCTGCAGTCGCTCCCTTTTCAGGTGGTGGAATCTGCACCTTTCAGAGAACTGATGGCTTGTGCCGAGCCGAGGTGGAGAGTCCCAAGCCGTCATTTCTTTGCCAAGAAGGCAGTACCAGCGCTGCACACTTTTGTTGAACAGAAGGTGGGCCAGTCCTTGAGCCTGTCGGTGTGTAGCAAAATACATGGCAGCGCCGACATCTGGAGCTGTAACTACGGTCAGGGGCAGTACATGTCGTTTACGGCCCACTGGGTGAATGTGGTCCCTTTGCAGCAGCAACTTGGACAGGTCACGCCGCTTCGGCCTCCGCGCTCTCTGCCCATTGGGCCTGTGACACCGTGCGACTCGGCCTCCTCATCCTCCGCCATCTCCTCACCCTCCACTGTAGGCTCAAGTCTCAGTGCCCCTCCAGTCTACCATGTGTGCAGGGCACGGAGGTGTCACGCAGTGCTTCACATGGTTTGTCTTGGCGAACGGAGTCACACAGGGGAGGAACTGCTTAAATGTATTCATCAGGAAATCCAAACATGGCTTACTCCGAGAAAACTTAAAATGGGAATCATGGTTACCGACAATGGGAAGAACATTTTGTCTGCGCTGCGCCAAGGAAGCCTGACCCATGCCCCCTGCATGGCTCACGTCTTCAATCTGGTTGTCAAGCGGTTTCTGAAGTGTTCCCCCCATCTGCAGGACATCCTAACAACTTCACGGAAACTTTGCATGCACTTCAGCCACTCCTACACCGCCAAACACACCCTTCTTGAGCTACAGCGTCAGAATGGTATCCCCCAACATAGTCTGATTTGCGATGTTTCCACCCGTTGGAATTCCACCCTTCACATGTTGGACCGATTATATGAACAGAGAAAAGCCATCACGGATTTCCTGATGATCCAAGCAGATAGGGGGACTCCCCTGTGTAACTTCAATGTCAACCAGTGGCAGCTCATACGTGACACCTGCCGTTTGCTCAGGCCCTTTGAGGAAGCCACTTTATTTGTCAGTCGGCAGGATTACGGGATGAACGACGTGATTCCACTGCTTCATGTACTACAGCACATGTTGGAAACCATGGCTGGTCAGGGCACTGGAGACATGGCGTTTACATCTTACGGCCACATGAACCCCCTTGGAGCTGAACTGGAGGAGGAGGAGGAGGAAGAGGAGGAGGAGGAGTTGCCCAGCGAAACACAGTTTAGGCTTGGCGAAATGGCTGGTTTATCTAGTCAGCGGACAGGAGAGGAGGAGCAGGAGCAGCCAGAGGAGCTAGAGGTTTTTGAGGAAGGAGAGACAGAGGACCCGGGCACACCGTGGCAGTATGCAGTGGAGATGGAGACAGGTAGTCCATCCGAGTCACTTGCGCAAATGGCACGAAGCATGCTCACGTGCTTGCGTAGTGACCCCAGAATTGTTTCCATCTGTCGGCGGGATGACTTCTGGCTGTCCACCTTATTGGACCCTCGCTTCCGGCACAAAATGGGGGCATTTTTTAAACCCACCGAGAGGGAGGACAAACTCAACTACTACAAAGACATTCTACGTAGGCAGTTGGCCGATGCCTATCTGCGCCATGGTCCATACTCTCGCAGGTCTGACTCGAGGGGACCTCTGCGCTCACCTTCCACTGCCATGGCCGCTGGGGGGGTTGGCAGCAGCAGCAGCAGAAGCTCCATCAGCAGCAGCAGCCTCAGTCTTCAGTCGCTAATGAGTAGCTTTCTACACCCGCATAGTGAGGCTACTCATGAGCAGCAGGAAGACCTGGAGCAGGACCTGAACCAGCAGGTCATGTCATACTTTGACATGACCATGCCAACACACCTTGAGGATCCGCTGGACTTCTGGGCAGCCAAACTTGATTTGTGGCCGCAACTAGCAGAGTTTGCCCTGGAAAAGCTGTCCTGCCCGGCAAGTAGCGTGCCATCTGAGCGGGTGTTTAGTGCGGCGGGGGCCATAGTTACGGCGAGGAGAACTCGTCTGTCAACTAAAAATGTGGAGAGACTCACCTTTGTCAAAATGAATCAGGGATGGATCAGCCAGGATTTCCACCCACCAATGCCTGATGCATGCGACTAGATTCAGCATGGTGCCACGTTTTACACTTTCCAAATGGTGCAAAACATATTTATGTCTTTAGGCCATTTTTTGGGCTCCTGCTGCTGCTACTGTCAACTCCTGCCAACTCCAGGGTGTGATTCATCCAATTTTTGGGCTCCTGAGGCCAACTCCAGTGTATATTTGGGCTCCTGCTGCTGCTGCTGCCAACTTCTGCCAACTCCAGGGTGTGATTCATCCAATTTTTGGGCTCCTGAGGCCAACTCCAGTGTATATTTGGGCTCCTGCTGCTGCTACTGTCAACTCCTGCCAACTCCAGGGTGTGATTCATCCAATTTTTGGGCTCCTGAGGCCAACTCCAGTGTATATTTGGGCTCCTGCTGCTGCTGCTGCCAACTTCTGCCAACTCCAGGGTGTGATTCATCCAATTTTTGGGCTCCTGAAGCCAACTCCAGTGTATATTTGGGCTCCTGCTGCTGCTGCTGCCAACTCCTGCCAACTCCAGGGTGTGATTCATCCAATTTTTGGGCTCCTGAGGCCAACTCCAGTGTATATTTGGGCTCCTGCTGCTGCTGCTGCCAACTTCTGCCAACTCCAGGGTGTGATTCATCCAATTTTTGGGCTCCTGAGGCCAACTCCAGTGTATATTTGGGCTCCTGCTGCTGCTACTGTCAACTTCTGCCAACTCCAGGGTGTGATTCATCCAATTTTTGGGCTCCTGAAGCCAACTCCAGTGTATATTTGGGCTCCTGCTGCTGCTACTGTCAACTCCTGCCAACTCCAGGGTGTGATTCATCCAATTTTTGGGCTCCTGAGGCCAACTCCAGTGTATATTTGGGCTCCTGCTGCTGCTACTGTCAACTCCTGCCAACTCCAGGGTGTGATTCATCCAATTTTTGGGCTCCTGAGGCCAACTCCAGTGTATATTTGGACTCCTGCTGCTGCTACTGTCAACTCCTGCCAACTCCAGGGTGTGATTCATCCAATTTTTGGGCTCCTGAAGCCAACTCCAGTGTATATTTGGGCTCCTGCTGCTGCTACTGTCAACTCCTGCCAACTCCAGGGTGTGATTCATCCAATTTTTGGGCTCCTGAAGCCAACTCCAGTGTATATTTGGGCTCCTGCTGCTGCTGCTGCCAACTCCTGCCAACTCCAGGGTGTGATTCATCCAATTTTTGGGCTCCTGAAGCCAACTCCAGTGTATATTTGGGCTCCTGCTGCTGCTGCTGCCAACTTCTGCCAACTCCAGGGTGTGATTCATCCAATTTTTGGGCTCCTGAAGCCAACTCCAGTGTATATTTGGGCTCCTGCTGCTGCTGCTGCCAACTCCTGCCAACTCCAGGGTGTGATTCATCCAATTTTTGGGCTCCTGAGGCCAACTCCAGTGTATATTTGGGCTCCTGCTGCTGCTACTGTCAACTCCTGCCAACTCCAGGGTGTGATTCATCCAATTTTTGGGCTCCTGAAGCCAACTCCAGTGTATATTTGGGCTCCTGCTGCTGCTGCTGCCAACTTCTGCCAACTCCAGGGTGTGATTCATCCAATTTTTGGGCTCCTGAAGCCAACTCCAGTGTATATTTGGGCTCCTGCTGCTGCTACTGTCAACTCCTGCCAACTCCAGGGTGTGATTCATCCAATTTTTGGGCTCCTGAAGCCAACTCCAGTGTATATTTGGGCTCCTGCTGCTGCTGCTGTCAACTCCTGCCAACTCCAGGGTGTGATTCATCCAATTTTTGGGCTCCTGAAGCCAACTCCAGTGTATATTTGGGCTCCTGCTGCTGCTGCTGCCAACTCCTGCCAACTCCAGGGTGTGATTCATCCAATTTTTGGGCTCCTGAAGCCAACTCCAGTGTATATTTGGGCTCCTGCTGCTGCTGCTGCCAACTTCTGCCAACTCCAGGGTGTGATTCATCCAATTTTTGGGCTCCTGAAGCCAACTCCAGTGTATATTTGGGCTCCTGCTGCTGCTGCTGCCAACTCCTGCCAACTCCAGGGTGTGATTCATCCAATTTTTGGGCTCCTGAGGCCAACTCCAGTGTATATTTGGGCTCCTGCTGCTGCTACTGTCAACTCCTGCCAACTCCAGGGTGTGATTCATCCAATTTTTGGGCTCCTGAGGCCAACTCCAGTGTATATTTGGGCTCCTGCTGCTGCTACTGTCAACTCCTGCCAACTCCAGGGTGTGATTCATCCAATTTTTGGGCTCCTGAAGCCAACTCCAGTGTATATTTGGGCTCCTGCTGCTGCTGCTGCCAACTTCTGCCAACTCCAGGGTGTGATTCATCCAATTTTTGGGCTCCTGAGGCCAACTCCAGTGTATATTTGGGCTCCTGCTGCTGCTACTGTCAACTCCTGCCAACTCCAGGGTGTGATTCATCCAATTTTTGGGCTCCTGAGGCCAACTCCAGTGTATATTTGGGCTCCTGCTGCTGCTACTGTCAACTCCTGCCAACTCCAGGGTGTGATTCATCCAATTTTTGGGCTCCTGAGGCCAACTCCAGTGTATATTTGGGCTCCTGCTGCTGCTACTGTCAACTCCTGCCAACTCCAGGGTGTGATTCATCCAATTTTTGGGCTCCTGAGGCCAACTCCAGTGTATATTTGGGCTCCTTCTGCCCCTCATAGTGATGCCACTTCAACTCTCTGCAATTGTGCCGCTCTGCGATTCTATTAGCGATGCCTCTGATCTGCATGTGATATTTCTTCAAAGTATTATTTAACTAACCCAGCACGCATCCTGTGCGTGTTACAGCAAGGCTGAATGGTTTACAACCCTATTGAGGCTGTAGGAGGCTCAGAAATAGCCGTTTTTAATAGCGATTCGTCGCGAATTTATTCGGGTCGAAACGATTTTTGTCGGAAAATTCGGCGAATCAGTCGAATCGAATTTTTCAAAAGTTCGCTCATCTCTAGTCATACCCTCAATTGAATGCCCCTTGCTTGTGGCAGGGGCCAACTATGGCCGCAACGCACTATACAGTTTCTCGAGGGAGACACGGTCAAGTCGGGTCAGCTTGAATAGCTCAACGTCATGCATGCAATCAACATCCACATGTGGCCAATGCAGTTGAAAGTCCGACAGACACATGCAAAGCAAATGGTGACACCACAGATGCTTGAACTCTGAAGGTATGCCTTGGAGGGCTCCATTACACTTTTCCACACAACACACCACTACACTCCTGCCAGGAAATTAAGCCCCTATGTGGAGTGTGAAAAAAACAGTTCTATACGCCTGTCCCGAAAGGTGAATCATACCTAATGAAAGCTGTGAATCATGTGCAAGCCCATACTAATCATGTATTACATGCTTAAACGCAAAAACAACACAAGGAAAAAACTTTATAGATACAAAAAGGCCTTTAACACTAATATGTCCAAAAATACATATAAGAAGCTCGAAAATGGACCAGATAACGTGAAAAAGTTACGCATATGTGCACCTTTTCATGCGTAAGTGCGTTTAAGAAAGGCTGTGAATCAACCTTAATATATGAGGACTAGAAGATTGCTGTGCCATCACAAGTAGAATAGGGATAGGGAACAGGAATATACTATGTAAACAGGATTGAAAATCAGGGAAAAACACCTCTTTAATCTCAGGAGTTACCCGTCCAGGCAGCCATTCCAGGGTATCATTGAAGATGGTACCGGTCTAAGAAAAGAGGGAATATACTACCAGAGATTAAGGGTTAAGAGTAAAAAAAGGATATTCTGAACTAGGAGTCTGTCATGGGTCTGAGAACACCGGTACCGGTGTGCATGTTTGAAGTCCCATTTGTTGTTACTCATGTGCAAGGATCCATTCGCGATGCACACATGCAAATTAATCCCCTTACACATGAGCATACCTAGGCCCCTTTATGGAGGAAAGCCTGTGTTCTGACAACACAGTGCCCTTCAAATGGGAAGTCTTGTTGCTGACATCACAGGATGCTGGCTCTTATAAATAGCAAGTCCCAGCCCCAAGATGATGCTAGAAGAACTTAACCTCCTGGATCAATCCTCTGTGCCATTGTTATTAGATTACTCCTGATTAGCTTTGGATTACCCGTTGACAACCCTTGCTACGTATCTGGATTCTGCCTGCTCACTTTCAGCCCCTGACAGATCTTTGTTTATGATTAAAATTTTGTTGGCACTAGAGATGAGCGAACTTTTGAAAAATTCGATTCGACTGATTCGCCGAATTTTCCGACAAAAATCGTTTCGATCCGAATTTATTCGCGACGAATCGCTATGAAAAACGGCTATTTCTGAGCCTCCTAGAGCCTCAATAGGGTTGTAAACCATTCTGCCTTGCTGTAACACGCACAGGATGCGTGCTGGGTTAGTTAAATAATACTTTGAATAAATATCACATGCAGATCAGAGGCATCGCTAATAGAATCGCAGAGCGGCACAATTGCAGAGAGTTGAAGTGGCATCACTATGAGGGGCAGGAGCCCAAACATTGCTTTAAAGAGACACTGGAGTTGGCAGCAGCAGGAGCCCAAAAATTGGATGAATCACACCCTGGAGTTGGCAGCAGCAGCAGGAGCCCAAACATTACTTTAAAGAGACCCTGGGGTTGGCTTCAGGAGCCCCAAAATTGGATGAATCACACCCTGGAGTTGGCAGCAGCAGCAGCAGCAGGACCCCAAACATTACTTTAAAGAGACACTGGGGTTGGCAGCAGGAGCCCAAAAATTGGATGAATCACACCCTGTAGTTGGCAGCAGCAGCAGGAGCCCAAACATTACTTTAAAGAGACACTGGAGTTGGCTTCAGGAGCCCAAAAATTGGATAAATCACACCCTGGAGTTGGCAGCAGCAGCAGCAGCAGGAGCCCAAACATTACTTTAAAGAGACACTGGGGTTGGCAGCAGGAGCCCAAAGATTGGATGAATCACACCCTGGAGTTGGCAGCAGCAGCGGGAGCCCAAACATTACTTTAAAGAGACACTGGGGTTGGCAGCAGGAGCCCAAAAATTGGATGAATCACACCCTGGAGTTGGCAGCAGCAGCAGCAGGAGCCCAAACATTACTTTAAAGAGACACTGGGGTTAGCAGCAGGAGCCCAAAAATTGGATGAATCACACCCTGGAGTTGGCAGCAGCAGGAGCCCAAACATTACTTTAAAGAGACACTGGAGTTGGCCTCAGGAGCCCAAAAATTGGATGAATCACACCCTGGAGTTGGCAGCAGCAGCAGCAGCAGGAGCCCAAATATTACTTTAAAGAGACACTGGAGTTGGCTTCAGGAGCCCAAAAATTGGATGATTCACACCCTGGAGTTGGCAGCAGCAGCAGGAGCCCAAATATTACTTTAAATAGACACTGGGGTTGGCTTCAGGAGCCCAAAAATTGGATGAATCACACCCTGGAGTTGGCAGGAGTTGGCAGCAGCAGCAGCAGGAGCCCAAATATTACTTTAAAGAGACCCTGGGGTTGGCTTCAGGAGGCCAAAAATTGGATGAATCACACCCTGGAGTTGGCAGGAGTTGGCAGCAGCAGCAGCAGGAGCCCAAATATTACTTTAAAGAGACCCTGGGGTTGGCTTCAGAAGGCCAAAAATTGGATGAATCACACCCTGGAGTTGGCAGGAGTTGGCAGCAGCAGGAGCCCAAATATTACTTTAAAGAGACCCTGGGGTTGGCTTCAGGACCCCAAAAATTGGATGAATCACACCCTGGAGTTGGCAGCAGCAGCAGGAGCCCAAACATTACTTTAAAGAGACACTGGAGTTGGCTTCAGGAGCCCAAAAGTTGGATGATTCACACCCTGGAGTTGGCAGCAGCAGCATGAGCCCAAATATTACTTTAAAGAGACACTGGGGTTGGCTTCAGGAGCCCAAAAATTGGATGATTCACACCCTGGAGTTGGCAGCAGCAGCAGGAGCCCAAATATTACTTTAAAGAGACACTGGGGTTGGCTTCAGGAGCCCAAAAATTGGATGAATCACACCCTGGAGTTGGCAGGAGTTGGCAGCAGCAGCAGCAGGAGCCCAAATATTACTTTAAAGAGACACTGGGGTTGGCTTCATGAGCCCAAAAATTGGATGATTCCCACCCTGGAGTTGGCAGGAGTTGGCAGCAGCAGCAGCAGGAGCCCAAACATTACTTTAAAGAGACACTAGAGTTGGCTTCAGGAGCCCAAAAATTGGATGATTCACACCCTGGAGTTGGCATCAGCAGGAGCCCAAAAATTGGCCTAAAGACATAAATATGTTTTGCACCATTTGGAAAGTGTAAAACGTGGCACCATGCTGAATCTAGTCCCATGCATCAGGCATTGGTGGGTGGAAATCCTGGCTGATCCATCCCTGATTCATTTTGACAAAGGTGAGTCTCTCCACATTTTTAGTTGACAGACGAGTTCTCCTCGCCGTAACTATGGCCCCCGCCGCACTAAACACCCGCTCAGATGGCACGCTACTTGCCGGGCAGGACAGCTTTTCCTGGGCAAACTCTGCTAGTTGCGGCCACAAATCAAGTTTGGCTGCCCAGAAGTCCAGCGGATCCTCAAGGTGTGTTGGCATGGTCATGTCAAAGTATGACATGACCTGCTGGTTCAGGTCCTGCTCCAGGTCTTCCTGCTGCTCATGAGTAGCCTCACTATACGGGTCTAGAAAGCTACTCATTAGCGACTGAAGACTGAGGCTGCTGCTGCTGATGAAGCTGCTGCTGCTGCTCCTGCCAACCCCCCCAGCGGCCATGGCAGTGGAAGGTGAGCGCAGAGGTCCCCTCGAGTCAGACCTGCGAGAGTATGGTACATGGCATCGGCCAACTGCCTACGTAGAATGTCTTTGTAGTAGTTCAGTTTGTCCTCCCTCTCGGTGGGTTTAAAAAATGCCCCCATTTTGTGCCGGAAGCGAGGGTCCAATAAGGTGGACAGCCAGAGGTCATCCCGCCGACAGATGGAAACAATTCTGGGGTCACTACGCAAGCACGTGAGCATGCTTCGTGCCATTTGCGCAAGTGACTCGGATGGACTACCTGTCTCCATCTCCACTGCATACTGCCACGGTGTGCCCGGGTCCTCTGTCTCGCCTTCCTCAAAAACCTCTAGCTCCTCTGGCTGCTCCTGCTCCTCCTCTCCTGTCCGCTGACTAGATAAACCAGCCATTTCGCCAAGCCTAAACTGTGTTTCGCTGGGCAACTCCTCCTCCTCCTCTTCCTCCTCCTCCTCCAGTTCAGCTCCAAGGGGGTTCATGTGGCCGTAAGATGTAAACGCCATGTCTCCAGTGCCCTGACCAGCCATGGTTTCCAACATGTGCTGTAGTACATGAAGCAGTGGAATCACGTCGTTCATCCCGTAATCCTGCCGACTGACAAATAAAAAGGCTTCGTCAAAGGGCCTGAGCAAACGGCAGGTGTCACGTATGAGCTGCCACTGGTTGACATTGAAGTTACACAGGGGAGTCCTCCTATCTGCTTGGATCATCAGGAAATCCGTGATGGCTTTTCTCTGTTCATATAATCGGTCCAACATGTGAAGGGTGGAATTCCAAAGGGTGGAAACATCGCAAATCAGACTATGTTGGGGGATACCATTCTGACGCTGTAGCTCAAGAAGGGTGTGTTTGGCGGTGTATGAGTGGCTGAAGTGCATGCAAAGTTTCCTTGAAGTTGTTAGGATGTCTTGCAGATGGGGGGAACACTTCAGAAACCGCTTGACAACCAGATTGAAGACGTGAGCCATGCAGGGGGCATGGGTCAGGCTTCCTTGGCGCAGCACAGACAAAATGTTTTTCCCATTGTCGGAAACCATGATTCCCATTTTAAGTTTTCTTGGAGTAAGCCATGTTTGGATTTCCTGATGAATACATTTAAGCAGTTCCTCCCCTGTGTGACTCCGTTCGCCAAGACAAACCATGTGAAGCACTGCGTGACACCTCCGTGCCCTGCACACATGGTAGACTGGAGGGGCACTGAGACTTGAGCCTACAGTGGAGGGTGAGGAGATGGCGGAGGATGAGGAGGCCGAGTCGCACGGTGTCACAGGCCCAACGGGCAGGGAGCGCGGAGGCCGAAGCGGCGTGACCTGTCCAAGTTGCTGCTGCTGCTGCAAAGGGACCACATTCACCCAGTGGGCCGTAAATGACATGTACTGTCCCTGACCGTAGTTACAGCTCCAGATGTCGGCGCTGCCATGCACTTTGCTACACACCGACAGGCTCAAGGACTGGCCCACCTCCTGTTCAACAAAAGTGTGCAGCGCTGGTACTGCCTTCTTGGCAAAGAAATGACGGCTTGGGACTCTCCACCTCGGCTCGGCACAAGCCATCAGTTCTTTGAAAGGTGCAGATTCCACCACCTGAAAAGGGAGCGACTGCAGCACCAGCAACTTGGACAGGAGCACATTCAGCTTCTGCGCCGTAGGATGAGTGGGCGCATACTGCTGTCTCTTGGACATGGCTTCGCTGATGGATTGCTGGCGGGATGCATGACTTGGAGGAGGAGGAGGAGCAGGAGCGACAGAGGATGGGTATGACGCACAGCTGCCTTCGGCTGAGGTGCTGGAGCCTTGGCTGGCAGAAATTGGGAGCGGCGTGCCACTTGGTGAGGAAGCAGACTGTACCACCCCTTGGGAGCCTCGGTTCTCCCAGGTCGCTTTATGGTGACGCATCATATGTTGACGCAGGGCCGTGGTGCCAACATTTGGACCCTGGCCACGCTTCACCTTTTGCCTACATATCTTGTATGTGGCCATGTTACCCTCCTGCGGATGCTTCAGGAAAAACTGCCACATTGCCGAGTAGCTACTTTTCCCACCCCCTGGCCTCACTGATTCAATGCTGCTGTTGCCAACTCCAGGAACCCCTGCTCCACTACCTCCCGATAAGGTAGACTGCCGCACAGCAGGTGCTCTACCCCGGCCCCGGCCCCGGCCGGCTCCAGCCTTTGGAATTGTGCCCCCATGCTGACTGCTACCACCTTGCTGCCTCAGCTGCTGACTCCGGGGCAACCTGCGCCCCTCTTCTCCTGATGATGACGATGAAGCCCCTTCATCACCCGGCTCCCAAGTGCGATCGGCTTCATCGTCATCATCATTATCACCGAGTTGTGGCTGTACGTCACTGATGTTCGTGGATTCGTCAACAGTGTCTGGCGCAGGAGCTGGAACGCTCGCAGCACCCACGACACTGTCCACATCACTATTTGTCTGCCTAGCTAAAGAAGCCACCTCCATTTCTTGGCTGGGCAGTAGCTGCTGACTGCCCTCTATCTGATGGTCCTCCTCACTAAAGAGTGGAGCTGAACCCAAAGCATTGGATACGTCGCTGGGGGAGGGAACAGCGTAGGACAGAGGCAATGGGAGGACAGGGACTGCTCTCGGGGCATGCCAACTCAGGGTTGTGTCAGAGGAACCTACCGACCCTAGACTGGGGGTCTCAGACGTAAGTTGTGATGATGTTGTTGATGAGCGCGTCAACCAATCTACCACGGCAGATGTGTTACTGGTGGAGACCCGACCGCTAGCAGATACTGGCAGATTAGGTCTCTCAGCGTGACTCCTGCTGCAACTGGCCCCCAGTCTGCTGCGAGCTCTGCCTGCGGAATCTTGGCCTCTGCCACTCCTCTTTTCACTTCCAGGCACTTGTCTGCCCGACATAGTCTAACTGGCATGGTAGTAGGTGATATTTTAAGAACCCCCAGGCAGCGGTGGGTCTATATGAAAAAGAATATAATGCACACCAAAAGTGAGCAGTAACACTCAGCCTCCAACAGGCCTGCCTAGTGTAAATAAGAGAGCTGCTTAGTGTAAATAAAGAGGGGTATGCTATGTTACAGAATGGGATGCCCCAACAGCCAGCAGTGTACTTGGCAGCAGTAAGACTATGCACAGCAAAAGTGTCTTTATCAGGCCTAATTTCAATTAGAATAAGTGCAAATGGTTATGGTCTTAAATAGAGGCTGGTGTAGTCACAAAATGGGATGCCCCAAAAACCAACAGGAGTGCACCTGGCAGGCAGCAGTACTATGCACAGCAAAAGTGTCTTTATCAGGCCTAATTTCAATTAGAATAAGTGCAAATGGTTATGGTCTTAAATAGAGGCTGGTGTAGTCACAGAATGGGATGCCCCAACAGGAGTGCACCTGGGACCAGTAGTGCTATGCACAGCAAAAGTGTCTTTATGAGGCCTAATTTCAATTATAATAGGTGCAAATGGTTATGGTCTTAAATAGAGGCTGGTGTAGTCACAGAATGGGATGCCACAACAGGAGTTCACCTGGCAGGCAGTAGTACTATGTACAGCAAAAGTGTCTTTATCAGGCCTAATTTCAATTATAATAGGTGCAAATGGTTATGGTCTTAAATAGAGGCTGGTGTAGTCACAGAATGGGATGCCACAACAGGAGTGCACCTGGCAGGCAGCAGTACTATGCACAGCAAAAGTGTCTTTATCGGGCCTAATTTCAATTATAATAGGTGCAAATGGTTATGGTCTTAAATAGAGGCTGGTGTAGTCACAGAATGGGATGCCACAACAGGAGTGCACCTGGCAGGCAGTAGTACTATGCACAGCAAAAGTGTCTTTATCAGGCCTAATTTCAATTATAATAGGTGCAAATGGTTATGGTCTTAAATAGAGGCTGGTGTAGTCACAGAATGGGATGCCACAACAGGAGTGCACCTGGCAGGCAGTAGTACTATGCACAGCAAAAGTGTCTTTATCAGGCCTAATTTCAATTATAATAGGTGCAAATGGTTATGGTCTTAAATAGAGGCTGGTGTAGTCACAGAATGGGATGCCACAACAGGAGTGCACCTGGCAGGCAGTAGTACTATGCACAGCAAAAGTGTCTTTATCAGGCCTAATTTCAATTATAATAGGTGCAAATGGTTATGGTCTTAAATAGAGGCTGGTGTAGTCACAGAATGGGATGCCACAACAGGAGTGCACCTGGCAGGCAGTAGTACTATGCACAGCAAAAGTGTCTTTATCAGGCCTAATTTCAATTATAATAGGTGCAAATGGTTATGGTCTTAAATAGAGGCTGGTGTAGTCACAGAATGGGATGCCACAACAGGAGTGCACCTGGCAGGCAGTAGTACTATGCACAGCAAAAGTGTCTTTATCAGGCCTAATTTCAATTATAATAGGTGCAAATGGTTATGGTCTTAAATAGAGGCTGGTGTAGTCACAGAATGGGATGCCACAACAGGAGTGCACCTGGCAGGCAGTAGTACTATGCACAGCAAAAGTGTCTTTATCAGGCCTAATTTCAATTAGAATAAGTGCAAATGGTTATGGTCTTAAATAGAGGCTGGTGTAGTCACAGAATGGAATGCCACAACAGGAGTGCACCTGGCAGGCAGTAGTACTATGCACAGCAAAACTGTCTTTATCAGGCCTAATTTCAATTATAATAGGTGCAAATGGTTATGGTCTTAAATAGAGGCTGGTGTAGTCACAGAATGGGATGCCCCAAAAACCAACAGGAGTGCACCTGGCAGGCAGTAGTACTATGCACAGCAAAAGTGTCTTTATCAGGCCTAATTCCAATTATAATAGGTGCAAATGGTTATGGTCTTAAATAGAGGCTGGTGTAGTCACAGAATGGGATGCCCCAAAAACCAACAGGAGTGCACCTGGCAGGCAGCAGTACTATGCACAGCAAAAGTGTCTTTATCAGGCCTAATTTCAATTACAATAAGTGCAAATGGTTATGTTCTTAAATAGAGGCTGGTGTAGTCACAGAATGGGATGCCCCAAAAACCAACAGGAGTGCACCTGGCAGGCAGCAGTACTATGCACAGCAAAAGTGTCTTTATCAGGCCTAATTTCAATTATAATAGGTGCAAATGGTTATGGTCTTAAATAGAGGCTGGTGTAGTCACAGAATGGGATGCCACAACAGGAGTGCACCTGGCAGGCAGTAGTACCATGCACAGCAAAAGTGTCTTTATCAGGCTTAATTTCAATTATAATAGGTGCAAATGGTTATGGTCTTAAATAGAGGCTGGTGTAGTCACAGAATGGGATGCCACAACAAGAGTGCACCTGGCAGGCAGTAGTACTATGCACAGCAAAAGTGTCTTTATCAGGCCTAATTTCAATTATAATAGGTGCAAATGGTTATGGTCTTAAATAGAGGCCGGTGTAGTCACAGAATGTTATGCCCCAAAAACCAACAGGAGTGCACCTGGCAGGCAGCAGTACTATGCACAGCAAAAGTGTCTTTATCAGGCCTAATTTCAATTAGAATAAGTGCAAATGGTTATGGTCTTAAATAGAGGCTGGTGTAGTCACAGAATGGGATGCCCCAAAAACCAACAGGAGTGCACCTGGCAGGCAGCAGTACTATGCACAGCAAAAGTGTCTTTATCAGGCCTAATTTCAATTATATTAGGTTCAAATGGTTATGGTCTTAAATAGAGGCTGGTGTAGTCACAGAATGGGATGCCACAACAGGAGTGCACCTGGCAGGCAGTAGTACCATGCACAGCAAAAGTGTCTTTATCAGGCCTAATTTCAATTATAATAGGTGCAAATGGTTATGGTCTTAAATAGAGGCTGGTGTAGTCACAGAATGGGATGCCACAACAGGAGTGCACCTGGCAGGCAGTAGTACTATGCACAGCAAAAGTGTCTTTATCAGGCCTAATTTCAATTATAATAGGTGCAAATGGTTATGGTCTTAAATAGAGGCTGGTGTAGTCACAGAATGGGATGCCACAAAAACCAGAGAGCATGCACAGCAAAAGTGTCTTTATCAGGCCTAACTTCAATTAGAATAAGTGCAAATGGTTATGGTCTTAAATAGAAGCTGGTGTAGTCACAGAATGGGATGCCCCAAAAACCAACAGGAGTGCACCTGGCAGGCAGTAGTACTATGCAAAGCAAAAGTGTCTTTATCAGGCCTAATTCCAATTATAATAGGTGCAAGTGGTTATGGTCTTAAATAGAGGCTGGTGTAGTCACAGAATGGGATGCCCCAAAAACCAACAGGAGTGCACCTGGCAGGCAGCAGTACTATGCACAGCAAAAGTGTCTTTATCAGGCCTAATTTCAATTAGAATAAGTGCAAATGGTTATGGTCTTAAATAGAGGCTGGTGTAGTCACAGAATGGGATGCCCCAAAAACCAACAGGAGTGCACCTGGCAGGCAGCAGTACTATGCACAGCAAAAGTGTCTTTATCAGGCCTAATTTCAATTATAATAGGTGCAAATGGTTATGGTCTTAAATAGAGGCTGGTGTAGTCACAGAATGGAATGCCACAACAGGAGTGCACCTGGCAGGCAGTAGTACCATGCACAGCAAAAGTGTCTTTATCAGGCCTAATTTCAATTATAATAGGTGCAAATGGTTATGGTCTTACATAGAGGCTGGTGTAGTCACAGAATGGGATGCCACAACAGGAGTGCACCTGGCAGGCAGTAGTACTATGCACAGCAAAAGTGTCTTTATCAGGCCTAATTTCAATTATAATAGGTGCAAATGGTTATGGTCTTAAATAGAGCCTGGTGTAGTCACAGAATGGGATGCCCCAAAAACCAACAGGAGTGCACCTGGCAGGCAGCAGTACTATGCACAGCAAAAGTGTCTTTATCAGGCCTAATTTCAATTAGAATAAGTGCAAATGGTTATGGTCTTAAATAGGGGCTGGTGTAGTCACAGAATGGGATGCCCCAAAAACCAACAGGAGTGCACCTGGCAGGCAGCAGTACTATGCACAGCAAAAGTGTCTTTATCAGGCCTAATTTCAATTATAATAGGTGCAAATGGTTATGGTCTTAAATAGAGGCTGGTGTAGTCACAGAATGGGATGCCACAACAGGAGTGCACCTGGCAGGCAGTAGTACTATGCACAGCAAAAGTGTCTTTATCAGGCCTAATTTCAATTATAATAGGTGCAAATGGCTATGGTCTTAAATAGAGGCTGGTGTAGTCACAGAATGGGATGCCACAACAGGAGTGCACCTGGCAGGCAGTAGTACCATGCACAGCAAAAGTGTCTTTATCAGGCCTAATTTCAATGATAATAGGTGCAAATGGTTATGGTCTTAAATAGAGGCTGGTGTAGTCACAGAATGGGATGCCACAACAGGAGTGCACCTGGCAGGCAGTAGTACCATGCACAGCAAAAGTGTCTTTATCAGGCCTAATTTCAATGATAATAGGTGCAAATGGTTATGGTCTTAAATAGAGGCTGGTGTAGTCACAGAATGGGATGCCACAACAGGAGTGCACCTGGCAGGCAGTAGTACCATGCACAGCAAAAGTGTCTTCATCAGGCCTAATTTCCATTATAATAGGTGCAAATGGTTATGGTCTTAAATAGAGGCTGGTGTAGTCACAGAATGGGATGCCACAACAGGAGTGCACCTGGCAGGCAGTAGTACTATGCACAGCAAAAGTGTCTTTATCAGGCCTAATTTCAATTATAATAGGTGCAAATGGTTATGGTCTTAAATCGAGGCTGGTGTAGTCACAGAATGGGATGCCACAACAGGAGTGCACCTGGCAGGCAGTAGTACTATGCACAGCAAAAGTGTCTTTATCAGTCCTAATTTCAGTTAGAATAGGTGCAAATGGTTATGGTCTTAAATAGAGGCTGGTGTAGTCACAGAATGGGATGCCTCACAGCAGACTTAAGATCAGTTCAGTATATATGCACAGTTAGTTAGTATAAGCAGCCTGAAAACGCTAACAAAGCCAGTCAGCCAGCCAGTAACAAACACTCAGGCTGGATGAAAAAAAAAAAAAATTTCCTGTGACTGCCTCCGATTTTTCCTAACTTTCCCTGTTTTTCGCTGACTTTCTGTCTGTCTCCTGCCTGTCTCCTGCCTGTCTCCAGCCTGTCCCTGTCTGTCCCTGTCTGTCTAACTGTCTCTCTCCCTGCCTACAGCAGCGTTCTGTCTCTCACGAATGCAATAGAGAAATAAGGAAAACCAAGATGGCCGCCGGCCTTAAATAGCGCTGTGACGTCACCGGGCTTGATGGCTGCTGATAGGCTGCATGTGACTGCCCCAGCTTGCACTGGCGCGGGGTAGATGTCTGGACATGTCCCGTCCGCCATCTTAGAATGCCTGTATGTAAATGAATGGATGTTAAAGGAAAACTTTGAGCGATCGAATCGCGGGGAAATTCGGATTCGATCCGAATCGAATTTTTCATGAAATTCGGATCGAATCCGGGTTCGTCCGGATCGATTCGCTCATCCCTAGTTGGCACAACCATTGACTTTGTTTACTAGTTCACTCTTGTTTGCTGCTTGCTCCTTAAACTTTGGCCTATGTCTCCTTCCTTTATGTACTAGCGATACAAATGTTTCACACATCTGGGAACCATTATTTTATACTATTATAACTACATCCAAAAATATTTTCTAGGAGTTTCATTTTAATAAAAGTTTAGGTTTCTTTTATTTTTTTCATGTATACTTTTTGACTTTTTATGCCTTCTATACAGCTGTCAAAAACTTTTGGCATCATCGTTTATATATTATATTCTCCATGAAAAAAACATTTCCTTTCAACCAGCATTCTATTTTATATGCTCTTGAAGTATCTAACTGTTTAAGGATTCCACTCCTAAATATATGGGAGTGTCATGAATTTGATTTTTACAGCAAGTGAAAGTACCGGGCTACAGTCAATTTATTGATCTTTCAAGGTCAAGCCAAAGCTTAATTTTGTTCATTGCAGCACTTTTGCACTGACAGCTCAAGAAAGCATCAACTTACATTTTAAGACATTTCAAATAGCATCCTTTTCAACTACTGGCATTCTCTCCTGGGAATATTCTAAGTCACACACCCCGCTTCAAGAAATTCATAACGTGTGGGTAATACTGACCTGTAGAGGGCGATATGCAGAGATGCCAGGAAAAAAGAGAGCCCCTCCCGGTCCATAAATACCTGGGACCTCCCACTCATTACCCAGTCTTCATCTCTGCAGTCGGCGAGCAAGTCAGAAGATGTGGTCTCCTCCTTGCACAGGGGGATTTCAGGTAGCCGGGATGACTCCCGACCCTTTAGTTATCTATTTCCGCCTGCAAATCCTCCCACTTGGGACATTAAATGGGCATCCCGGGTTGCTTATATGCGCAATTCCCTCGGTCATTGCGACCAACTATAAGTTCACCTTATGGAGGTATCCCCGGATACTGGGCTCGGGCTCCCTTCGGGGCAATCCCGGAAGTGTATGGGGTGTGGGGCATCCCTTACTGGCGATGATGTATATCTGTGTATACCATGCGCACAGCAGACTATTACGCGGCAGTCCGGACCCCAGGAGTCTGGTTCAGCGCCGCCGGTCTCTCCTCCCCCCTCCCAGTTTGATCCGTGCCCAGTCTGACGTTGTCATTGGCGGGCAGTTGCAATCGGAGATGTGTGCCCGATTGGTCAATCTTTAAAAATTATTCTCCAGCACGGTCACCAGAAAGGCTCCGGCTAAGAGAAAGCACTTGTCGCCGTCTTCACCGGCGGCCGACTTGGATGATCTTGATAATCTGGACTGGTCTGATTACTCCCAACTTGAGGAAGGTGAGGTATATGAAGAATCAGATAATTCAGACGATCAGCAGTTTGTGGGTGCTGATACCGAGTGGGGCTTGGGGAGGTCTTCGGATACTCCTAATGTTCTGGCTCAGATGTTTGAGGTTTTGGCTATTTCTCCCCCTGAGGCGGTTCCACAGCAAAAGGGGGAATTTTCGAAGAATCCAGGCCGCGCTTGGAATTTCCTAACCAAAAGCATTTTGATGGGATTATTGCTAAGGAATGGGAGAGGCCTGCCCAGTTCCCAGGTGTCCCTCAGGGTTGGGACAAAAAATATCCCTTTCCCTTGGATACGGTTAAGCGTTGGGCGTCCCCTCTCGAGGTGGATGCACAGATTCTGGGTTTATCCAACACTACTGTTTTAAATTCTCCTGATTGCTCCACGCTTGTTTCCCCTTTCCCCCCTTCCCCTCCCCCCTGCCTCCTCCCCCCCTTCCCCTTCTTTCTTCCCCCTCCCCCTCCCTCCCCCTACCTTAACCCTAACCCTCCCCCACTCCCCTCCCCCCTTTACTATTGCATTATAGAAATAATATTCTGAAATAACTTTTGGGATGGGTGACCTACAGTACCTTCATATATATGAAATTGTGTTTGTGGTTTATGATTTGGTATCCCATAATCATGTATACCATCCTTATATATATTATCATCCTCCCTGTGCTTATTATGTATTAAGGACCATTCCACATAGGATCATGTCAATTGTAAATACAGATATATATATATATATATATATATATATATATATATATATATTTGTAAATAGATAGAATAAATGATTAAAATTACCAATTTTGTATAACAGTTTATTATATACACATCATGTGCTATATTGTATATGTTCCAACACCTATTGTTGTGACCGAAGTGTCCATTCCCCTCTGCTGCCTTGTATCCAGCGGGAAATTGTCATGTTCCCTGACAGGCTGGCGGGGAGGCTGTGTGTGGGTATGCGCGCGGACGGACTCTGACGGGCGGGCGCCTCCTACTGCAGGGGAGTGCGCCGGCGCGTCGGAGGCCGGGTGCGCGTGCGTCCCCCACACGGCGCTTCCTGGTTGGGCGTGTCCCGAGTGACGGGGGTGGCGGCGGAGTCATGTGGCCCTTACGTGACCCCTAGGGGTGTGCGGGCGGGGCCTCTGACGACGCGGCCAACGTCCCGCCGACTAGCGTGGGCACTGCTCACCGACATATAAGGCGGCGGGAAGGGATGGCACACAGCAGCCTGACGAAGTGGTGAGATTTTGGCCACGCAACGCGTCGCTTGCTCTCGGTCTGGGTATCGCTGGATGCTGGTCACGTTAATATGGTGATGTAAAACTTCTTGTACTTACTTGTACTTACCTTTATTATTATTATAGGTTAGTTCCCATTGATATGCTCAGCACATTGCACTTTAATTGATTGGTCTGGCACAAGATTCATGTGCTCAGATAATTGTTTATGGCACTTAGCACTTTTGTGTAATATTGCAGCACAATTTGATAGTTTAGTCATTTAACTCTTACACTTTTATAATATGTGGTCTTTTGTTGTTATATATTGTATTTAATGTTATGTATTTATCTATTCACATTGTCATGAATTTGTAGCACTATAGAGTACACTATATTTTTTTAGTTTTGTAACAACACTTGAAGGGAGCATCAGGGAACCCCTTATACTGCATCAATTACTTTTGTATCTTATAGCATGAATAGCCAGCTTTTTCATCCCAATACCCGATGTTTTTAGCTATGTGTTTTTAAATTATATGTAATATGTTCATTTGTGGTATATAATAAAGTTGATATATTTTTTATATTAGTGGTGGTGCGGCACATTTAATTCCCTGGACCAAAGGGGGGCTTAGTCTGGCAGCTCCCATTTATGTTTTGACCAAATGGCTTGTCATGGTTTTGCCAGTGTTGGGTCAGCCATGAGGCCGGTTTGTGCTTCAGCACTGCTGGTGGTGGCTACCAGGTCGGTGGTCAGGGACCTGTTGACTTCTTCCGGGTTAGATCCGGATAGTGACGAGTTCCTTGGCCTTAAAAGGTGTGAATTGTTTTTGTCATTTGTACTAGCCGCCTTGGATGACACACTGATGATGTGTGGCAGAACGTCGGCTCTATTGGTGACTATTCGGCGTTCGGTTTGGTTGCGCCAGTGGGCGGCTGATTTTGTGCCTAAAAAGTCGCTGACCGCTCTTCCCTTTGTGGGATTACGGCTCTTTGGTGAGAAGTTGGATTCAGTTGCCAAGGGTGGTAAGTTACCTCAACGCAAAAAACAGCGTCGTCCCTTTCGGGGGACGGGTTCCTTTGCTCCTTCCTTTCGTGGGGCTAGAGCTGGCAGAGGAATTGTTTTCCCCGCAGCCAGAGGAGATTCCTGGAACAGAGGCAGAGGACGTGCCCGCCCAGGATATAGCTGGGGCTCTAAGCCCAAACCTGCTGCCAAGCCAGCAGCCGGGAGGTCTCGGACAGATGGATCCGGGAAGTGGTGACTTCCGGCTACAAGCTGGAGTTCGAGCTCCGGCCCCCTCCCAGATTCCTCAGGTCTCGGGTGCCTTCGGACCTTCTGGCCGCGCAGGAGCTCCAGGCGGCAGTAAAGAGTCTGTTGGATATGGCAGTTATTTGCCCAGTGCCCCCCTCAGACAGGGGTTGGGGCTTTTATTCCAATCTGTTCACGGTGCCCAAGAAGGACGGCTCGGTTCGACCCATTCTGGATCTAAAGATCCTCAACAGGTTCGTCCGTCCGCGGAAATTTCGCATGGAAACGCTGCGTTCAGCTATCCATTCTCTTCGGCAGGGGGACTTTCTGACGTCCGTAGACATCAAGGACGCCTATCTGCATGTGCCGATTTTTCCAGCGCACCAGAGATTTCTCAGGTTCGTGGTGGAGGATCGGCATTTTCAGTTTGTGGCACTTCCTTTCGGCCGGGGTGATGGCTCTCCTCAGAGCCCAGGGTATTCGCATTGTCCCTTATCTGGACGACCTTCTCATTATGGCATCTTCCTTCAGCCAAGCGGTATTGGACACCAGAACTGTGGTGTCCACTCTGGAGAGATTCGGGTGGGTGATCAACTACCCCAAGTCCTCCTTTTCTCCGTCCAGGTTAGTGTCTTTTCTGGGAATGTCCCTGGATACTTCCCAGGCCAGGGTGTTTCTTCCTCAGTCCAAGGTTCTCTTGATTCAGGAGTTGGTTCGACTCCTCCTGTCTATCCCTCGTCCGGCCATCAGACTGGGGATGAGGCTGGTGGGATTGATGGTAGCCTCCTTCGAAGCGGTTCCCTTTGCTCAGTTCCACACAAGGACACTCCAGCTCCATCTGTTGGTGGCCTGGGACGAGTCGCCACTGTCGTTGGATCAGTCCTTCCTGATGACCCCCCGAGTTCGGTGCTCCCTTCAGTGGTGGCTGGATCCAATCAATCTGTCGAGGGGCAGATCCTTTCTGGCCCCTTGTTGGGAGACGGTCACCACGGATGCCAGTCTATCAGGATTGGGGGGGTTCTGGAAGGATCGTCAGTTTCAGGGACTGTGGGGGCCTCAGGAGGCTCACGAGTCCATCAATGTTCTGGAATTGAGGGTCATCAGGATGGTTCTGTTTCGCTTGACTCATCAGTTGCAAGGATTGCCGGTTCAAGTCCGGTCGGACAATCGGACGGCGGTCGCCTATATCAATCACCAGGGAGGGACTCGCAGCAGGAATGCCCTCAAGGAAGTGTGTTTGATTCTGGCCTGGGCGGAGACCCACGTCTCGTGCATTTCAGCAGTTTACATTCCGGGAGCAGAGAACACGGAGGCGGACTCTCTGAGCAGGTTCTCAGCTCGCCGGGGGGAATGGTCTCTCAGCCCCAAAGTGTTTCGCTTGATTGGTCTCAGGTGGGGGTCCCCGGTGGTGGACCTCTTTGCCTCTCGTCACAATCAACAACTTCCGACATTTGTGTCTCTCTCACGGGATCCACTGGCTCTGGCAGTGGATGCCATGTCTCTGAACTGGAGGGATCTGGGGTTTCTGTATCTGTTCCCTCCGTTTCCCTTGGTGGCCAGAGTGGTGCGCAAGCTGGCCCTGGAGGGTGCGTCAGCAATTCTGGTGGCTCCAAGGTGGCCAAGACAGGTTTGGTTCGCAGATGTGGTAAGGTTAGCAGAGGATCAGTTCGTTCTGCCCCTGCTGCCAGTTCAGCTCACCCAGGGTCAACTACGTTATCCCAATTTACCAACGCTGGCTTTGACGACGTGGCTGCTGACACCTCCATCTTCTCCTTTTGAGCCCTTGAATGATATTGCCTTGTCTTCACTTACGCAGAAGGTGGCCTTTTTGGTAGCCATCACTTCGGTTAGGCGTGTCTCTGAGTTGGCGGCTTTGTCCATTCAAGCCCCGTACTTTGATGGGCATCAGGACAAGGTGGTTTTTCGTTTCAAGTCCGATTTCCTTCCTAAGGTTGTTTCTGCCTTTCACCTAAACCAAGACATTGTTCTGCTCTCTCTGTGTCCTAATCCCAGCAATGACAAGGAGAGGGCCCTGCATTCTTTGGATGTGGTTCGTGTTGTGAAGTATTATTTGGAGGTAACGTCTTCCTTTCGTAAGACGGATGCCTTTTTTGTGGTGCCCTCCGGGCCCCGAAAAGGCTTGGCGCCTGCCAAGTCTTCCGTTATTAAATGGATCCGTCAGACCATAGTTGGGGCCTATTCTGCCAAAGGGAAGGTACCCCCTTTTCGTGTTACTGCTCATTCTACTTGTGCGGTTGGGGCGTCCTGGGCTTTTCAGCACCAGGCCTCTGTTGAGCAAGTTTGTAAGGCTGCTACTTGGTCTTCTGTTCACACTTTTTCCAAGTTTTACAAGGTTGATGTTAGGGGCCTCAGCGGATGCTGTGTTTGGCCGCAAAGTTCTGCAAGCTGCAGTGGTTTAAGTTGTGCCTTGTTGCCTTGTTTTGGATCCCCGCCCTTTATGGACACTGCTGTTGGATGTCCCACACGTTATGAATTTCTTGAAGCGGGGTGTGTGACATACTTAGAATAATACCATTTTGTGAATACTCACCTGTAAAATGGGTATTATAAGTATACTACGTTATCCCAATTTACCAACGCTGGCTTTGACGACGTGGCTGCTGACACCTCCATCTTGAAGGAGGAAGGTCTTTCCGATGCTGTGATTCGAACTCTCATTAGTGCTAGGAAGCAGTCTTCCTCTAATATCTACTATAGGACTTGGAGGTCTTATATTGATTGGTGTGAGATCAGGGCGTTACCTTGTAGGGAATTTTCCATCTCCAGAATCCTGGAGTTTCTTCAACATGGTCTGGACCTGGGGCTCCAGCTTAGTACTCTGAAGGAGCAGGTTTCTGCCCTGGCGGTGTTCTTTCAAAGGTCATTTGTCCTACATCCTTTGGTTAAGACTTTTTTACCAGGGAGTCACGCACGTGCGGCCTCCTAGAAAGCCTTTGCTCCCTGTTTGGGATTTGAATTTGGTTCTTTCTGCTCTTCAGGATTCTCCTTTTGAGCCCTTGAATGATATTGCCTTGTCTTCACTTACGCAGAAGGTGGCCTTTTTGGTAGCCATCACTTCGGTTAGGCGTGTCTCTGAGTTGGCGGCTTTGTCCATTCAAGCCCCGTACTTTGATGGGCATCAGGACAAGGTGGTTTTTCGTTTCAAGTCCGATTTCCTTCCTAAGGTTGTTTCTGCCTTTCACCTAAACCAAGACATTGTTCTGCTCTCTCTGTGTCCTAATCCCAGCAATGACAAGGAGAGGGCCCTGCATTCTTTGGATGTGGTTCGTGTTGTGAAGTATTATTTGGAGGTAACGTCTTCCTTTCGTAAGACGGATGCCTTTTTTGTGGTGCCCTCCGGGCCCCGAAAAGGCTTGGCGCCTGCCAAGTCTTCCATTATTAAATGGATCCGTCAGACCATAGTTGGGGCCTATTCTGCCAAAGGGAAGGTACCCCCGTTTCGTGTTACTGCTCATTCTACTCGTGCGGTTGGGGCGTCCTGGGCTTTTCAGCACCAGGCCTCTGTTGAGCAAGTTTGTAAGGCTGCTACTTGGTCTTCTGTTCACACTTTTTCCAAGTTTTACAAGGTTGATGTTAGGGGCCTCAGCGGATGCTGTGTTTGGCTGCAAAGTTCTGCAAGCTGCAGTGGTTTAAGTTGTGCCTTGTTGCCTTGTTTTGGATCCCCGCCCTTTATGGACACTGCTGTTGGATGTCCCACACGTTATGAATTTCTTGAAGCGGGGTGTGTGACATACTTAGAATAATACCATTTTGTGAATACTCACCTGTAAAATGGGTATTATAAGTATGTCACACACCCCGCTTCACCCTGCCCTTTTGTATTCTGGATCCTTTATATGGTGAACTTTGCGTTGTTATGCTTTGTGTTGGGCTCTTCCTGGTCCCTTACCTTACTGCTGTTCTTATACTGGGTAATGAGTGGGAGGTCCCAGGTATTTATGGACCGGGAGGGGCTCTCTTTTTTCCTGGCATCTCTGCATATCGCCCTCTACAGGTCAGTATTACCCACACATTATGAATTTCTTGAAGCGGGGTGTGTGACATACTTATAATACCCATTTTACAGGTGAGTATTCACAAAATGGTATTTTTAGGGATCAGTCTGGTCTATGAATATGTCTTCAGGAAGTTGGATGCAGGGTTTCTTGATCAGATACAAGGAGACAAATCAAAACTTATTCTTAGTGGCATATGAAGGATTCAGAGAGCCTCTTAAATTTTTGGAAAATAAAGCATTCACAATTTGACAAATTCTTTGGTTGTAGCACATTTCCATGCTTGCCCATTCAGTGAATACAACTGGTTGTCAGTTGCCTCAGTATCAGGAGCATAGATCCCAACAAGGCGTTATTAATATGCACTAGGGATCTTTAAACAGAGATGTATCCTGTTTGCACCCAAAATGCTCTTGGTTTGGTGATTCCGCACATTATGCATTTTTTCAACAGATCTCAAGATAGGGGGCAGCAAGCCAATACCTCCTGCCCAAATACTTGTACCCCCACTGAACAGGGGGGTGCAGAGGAGTCCATGCTCACAGGCAAGAGCCTGTTGTTCTTCCAGTGATGCCCTGGGATCCCAACCCATTCCTGGTGCACCTGGTGGGTTGCCTCATGGGCAGGAAGGCTAAAATAAAATTAAATTACATGGTAGCCATTTTTTCATTAAAAAACATGTAGAAATGAGATACATACTTTTTACACCTGCTAAAGGCAAAAACACAGATGAATCACACACACATTAACTTTGATTCAGAGTCTCTTCCTCAAACAGTTCTCGCCCATTTTTCCCCCTGACCTGACTCAGCAGACCCCTTTCAGTATGTATTTTTTTTCTGGAATTTTCGTTATTTGGTTCAACAAAAAGTTCAAATTTGTGTGAATCAGGTGTTTTTTGGTAAAAAACTGTGTCAGGACCTTTTTTTTTTTTCGCCTGTCATTTACGCCAGCAAAGCGCCGTCAAGAGCAGGCAGCTTCACTCGGGTGAAAATGTTAAAAAAAATGCCTAATGACACCTGACATTAATACTTTTCATTTTTTGTATTTTTTGTTAGATACAATTTTTATCTAACAAAAAAATGCCTGACCAATCATTCTGTTTCTCCGGCCATAGCCCATTTGACAGGAAAGCCAACCATGCTTTCTGCTCCTGTACCCTTTAGGTGAAGACCATTGATGAACTGCTCAGGACAATATTGATCGTTAACAGAAGAAAGATATATTATCTTTGAGCCACAATCAAATTGCCCTCTCTGGAATCTCAAAGAGTGTTAAAAAGAGGTAGGCAGTACACAATATTTAATCCAGACATTTAACAAAGAGAATGGCAATTTTCTAACATGTTCTGAAAATAAGTATTGTTGTAGTGATTTGAGGCAGGTAAGAGGTGATTGCAGCAAGGATAATGGAGCCTTAAAGAGTCTCAAATATAATAGAAGAATAAACATTTCACCAACCCCATCGGAGAGACGATTCAGTGCTGCACCAGTACCTTACACTGTTGGGTTTTTTTTGCCTTCTGCAGCAAGGCCTCAAGCCTGCTCCCCTGCTACCCAGGCCAAACATCCTGATCTGCAATTACTGCAATTATTTTATGATTCTGGGCACACACTCATCAATCCAATAAGCAATGAAGCCTGCTGTCACATGATGAAAGAGAGGAGCATGCACTGTAGCTGATGGGGGTATGTAATTGCAGCTTGGCTGAAAAGGACTGTGGTATTAGTAGTACGTAGCTGATGCCACACTGGATCATTAAAGGTGAGACTAAAAGGCCTTTTTTTCCTTGTGGCTGCCAGAATCCAGCTGAGTCATCCAATGAGTTCAGCTTGCCATCTGTGTGTTCAGTCTGTCGTGCCATCGTCATCAGTGCAAGTTTCCAAGCCATCCATGTATCCAGCCATGCTATCGAGTCAAATATTGCCAAATTCCTAAATTTGTGTGCAGCGAGTTGTGATTAATGATTCCTACTCTGAATGTTCCCTGGTTGTAAGTGGTGTATCTCAGGGTTCAGTTCTGGGCCCACTATTATTCTACTTTGTGTCTTATGTAAGATTTAACTTGGCATTACATGTTACATATCGGACTTTTGAGTATTATAATAACCTTGTGCATGTATTTTCCCCACTGGTTTACCCTCTGGATATGTTCAACTTGGTTATCTGCTAAGTGTGAATAATCCACCTGTACTTCTATATTGTGCCATTTATCTGGTATTATCCATGTAAAACGGAATTGTTACATTTGAGCTCTTCTCTTGATACTGTGCACAATTGACTTTATTGTCATTAATATTTGATTTAACTCCACTGGTAATAGTGTTGTATGCCCCAAAACAGTTGTAAAACACAAAATCATTATTACTGCTTGCTTTTTGTTACAAACTGTTCTTGCTACAAAACTAATTTTCTTGCTACAAACTGGTTTTGGTTTGGACAGAAGTTCGTCACATTTCACCCAGTAAGTTTACCTTACTACAATTCTGGGTTCATTGCTACATACCATGTATGAGGGTGCTCCCTAGTCCTCAACATAGCTTAAGCCACATTGATATTCCATTTAGATTATGCTCTTTTCTCCGTGAAGTTTTTTTTATATTGGGTCTGATTTAAGCACCTAATCCAGACAGTGCCACATCGCTGCAAATTAGAGTAGTGAAAATGATCATTTATCATTTTTTCGCACTTGCTGCACTGCAAGAAACACATTTACTAAAACAAGTTGTGCAGCAATATGTTATGAATTTTAGAAATCATATTTTGCACTACTCTAATTTGCACTGAAATGGCATTGTCTGGCAGAAGTGCTTGATCAATAAGGCCTGTTGTTTCTAATTCGTGATCATTGTCAATACACTTCTGTCCTTGATATTTAATAGCAAAACTTGGAGTGTCGGCTGTTTTTTTTTTCTTTTGTAATACTTGTTGACATGTCCAGTGCCAGCCGGAACTAAAGCAGTGTTGCTGTGTTCCCGGGGGCATCTCAATAGGAGTACTGGGGTTGACAGTTGTTATTGCGTTGTCCAGGCGCATAAGTGTGTGCATGGAGAGACGGAGGCACATAACTGAGAGAGGGGGCTGCCTTTCAGTGCCTGCCACTCATGCTACTTCCCCCGCAAGAGATAAGAATGCCACATTTTCTGTCCGGCTGTCCTGTGCCATGCAGAACACTGCTCCCCCACCCATGCAAGGCACCAGATTTATGTTCAGGATGTTCTAGGTGAGATGATATTTCTTTGGGAGCAGGGGGCTGCATTCCATTGTCTGGGACAAATGAACTTAGAATGTGGATAGTGTCTTCACCGGCCTGTTAGATTACTGCTATCAACACTTTCCTGCCCAGAACATGTATCTATCTATTTCCTTTTTTTCCATTATATCCATATCTTTTTCACCATATCTCTCTCCTTCTGTTTCTCTGTCTGTCTCTCTCTCACTCTCTATCAATCTAGTTTTCTGCTTAACTATTTATCTACCTGTTTGATTTTAATCTTCTAATACATCTGTTATCCTTCTTTCTCCCTTCACATTAAATAAGCTTCTAGCTCTGTCTCATTACTTTTATTTATCTCTCCCTCATGCATATACACTCAACATTTTCAGTCATTCTTTTTGGATGTCTTGGTGTATGTTTTTTATTCTATTTACAGCAATATTTTGGCTGTTTAATACATGTACCAATGTTCTAAGTTAGGCTTTTAGCTAGCCCCCCTGTAAAGATGAACAAAACCTGTAATTTTCACTCTCCAGGGCTTTGTTCTTCTTACCTCGGGCATCCCAATTTGGGATGCCACACTGTGTGAATTTTCCCAGCTCACCCATGAACTCTCCTTTATAGACTGTGGTTGCCCCTTTTTTAAGAGGAATAACACCCTGTATTTTCCTGTGTATTGTTCCTTTCCCCTGGAGCTTCCCCTGTGAGTCTCCCTTGAGATTGCTGTAAAAACTCACCTTTCTGGTAATCCCAGGGTTTAAGAATGTACAAGATCTTACAATTCCATAGGGGATAAGACATTTTTCTGTAGCTTACAGAAACCCTTTAGAGCTGAACTAAGTCAAAATATGCGTGTTTTATTTTAGAGTGGGGATGGGCAACTATCTCACATTAGGGTCGATTCAGCACCAAGTGAGAAAAGTCACTCTTTTTTCAGAGAGAAAACTTCCTTTCAATTTCATTGTCTACCTTGAGGCTCATTTGGCACCTGGTGGACATTCGGTTTCTCAATCAAACCCAAGGCAGACTATGAAAGTGAGAGGAAGATTACTCTCCTAAAAAATGAGTGACTTTTCTCATCTGGTGCTGAATGAACCGTATTGACTTTAAAGGGAAAGTCCACTTATAGTCCACCTCAAAAGAATTTTTGAAAGTGTATATTTTTTTCAACAGGATGTCCTCAAGTTGCTGAGCTTATCTATTATTTTTTCCAATGCTGCAAAATTTTTGTTTTATTTAAGCAGTTTTACTACCTGCAATGTGTTGCCATTGGCAATGTACACCAAGTATGTGAATCAAAATGAGAGAAGTGAGCTTTACATACAAGACTGTTGCTATGGCCACTGGGAGGGAGCTCACTCAAACTTACACATGCTCAGCAGCAGTGTTATGTGTTTACAGGACTTACATCTCTCTTCTTGGCGTACAGACTTGATGTATGATGCCAATAGCAACCGATTGCAGAGCAAACTGTTTACATAAACACACATTTTCTAACAAAAGCTATAAATCCTAGCAGATATGATCTTTCAATGCCAGGTTACGACATGTAACTGCTACACTGCTATGGGCCACATAGCACTATATGGAAATCTGGACAGTGAATAGCAGAGCCCAGGTGAACCTGTTAAGATGGTGGAACCTGTGTAGACAGAGGAGGTTGAACATACAGTGTGAATACCAGCAAATTTCAAAAGACAATGGGGTCAATTTACTTTCTTTGTCTACCTTGGGGCTGATTCAACAACTGGGCATTTCACCTGGCACTGAATCAGCCAATGAAAGTGAATGACAGTTTTCTCTCCTAAAATAGAGTTTTCTCACCTGGCTTTGAATGGGCCCCAATGTTTCAGCATTTGAATACTTTGTTTCCAGAAACTACATATTTTATTACCCAACAAGTTATATCTATCAACTACTTTTATTACACTATCAAGGTTGTTTTTTAATTTGCCACTAAGATGCTTTTGGGGCCAAATTACTGTGGATCACACCAAGAGATAACACCATTTTAAAAATGTCGCTAGTAAATAACACACACCCAACTGAGTTAACTGTAATCAAGCCGTGAAGTCTTTAAATATAGATACAAGCTATGCCTACAATGAGGCCATAATTGCTTTAAGCACCAGCCAGTTAGTGTGACTCTCACATCTGTGGCTTTGCTCTGAGGAAGGTTTTATTTAATAAACTTCAGGGCCATTGTGGGGTAATTGAATATTGATGTCAGTTCCTTCATTATCTAAACAATGGCTCTAAATGTCACAACAGTTTGTTCATTAAATAAGTCTTGACATTTTCTAACCCCAAGCTCCTTTTCTGGTGGTTGTATAATGTTCCATAGCGATTGCTTCTCAATAGATGACTAGTCAGAATGGCTTCCAGTATGAAGACCAGAATAATAGACCATTGCGTGACTATTCATATCTGGGAAGTTTAATTTACTGATTGTTTTACTAACAATCAGAACTTAAATAAAGTGCTGCAACCTTTGAAGGGACCACTATTCAAAACTATTGCTGTGGCCTGCTAGGCAATATCAAAACCTTCTGAGCATACTGAATTAAGATTGGCTATAAAACAGAGAAAATAAAAAACAGCTCCTGTTGTCCTGACAAACAGTCCCAATAGGAAGGGCACAACCGCAATGAATGAACCAATATACATTATCATTTTAAGACATGAAACAGGATATAAAACACAAATACTGCCCCACAACACTACAAAAGTCTTCATCGAAGGTATTAGATAAACTAAAATAGACCCACCTAAATATTACATTACACATGCTTAGTGGAAAACTGGGCAGTAAAAACAGATACAAATTTGGCTGGTGTTCTGGCATAGCCAGAGACTGGCCATTTGGCTTCCAAGCCATGGGGAACCCAGCCCCTATGCTTGATGGAACAAGGGACCTCATGTCATATTTTGGCTTGGTTAAACTGCAAAATTCGGCTTCTGGGTATCCGGATTTTGAGAATCCGGATCCCCGACCCGAACACAGATTTTCGTCAGAAGTCTGTGCCAGGGTCCGGCATTCAGCTTTTTTGGCATTTTCAATTAGAAGCAATTTTATCTAACAAATGATCTAGCCCAACTTATATATTTTAATAGTATTTTCTCAATATTCTCTATTTTAGCTGTTTTATTAAATGCAGCTTTTAAATGCATCCCATTTCTCATTAAGTGCTTTATTTATGTGTATATGTTAGCATCATTTTTATGGCTACACCACCAGCTTCAGTGCGCCAGCACTCACGTGTTATCTGGTGCTGTGCTGTGGACTAAATTGGCACTAGCAGGTGTTGTGGCAAAGCTTTGATTGTTGCACTTAGGTATTGGCCGACCTATGCCTATTAATATAAAAGCCAATCCCCAGAGACTCATCCAGGAGCCAGGATGAACAGGAGGGGAAACTGTGTTCCTCTCCTTGCTAAATGCCATACATTTAAAGGAGCCTGCTTAGGAGTCCAAATGGAGAAGGTAAGTATAAGTTAATTAAGATCAATTAGGGTTTTTTTTGCTACATTTCCCCTTTTGAACTGTGACCCCTATACTAGTTCATACTCTATTATCTGCACCACCAATGGGCATGGCTGTGTGGAAGAGCCTCGCATCTCATAGCATGGCCCGTGCTGGGCATCAGACCTGTGCTATAAGACATAAGGGCCTGTAACAGTCAGGGACACACACACACATTTAATAAAAAAAGCTATAAATCTAAATTAATTCATAGTTAGCTTCTGCCAGCTATGTAAAATAAACAAGGCTCACTCTCCAGTCATTAACTGCCAGCCACGTAAATTCTAGGTACCTGACTTTCCCCCTTGCTAGCAGATGAATTAAAAAAAAAAACTCACCTGACCCTTTTTTGATCTGGCTGGGCCTTGTCTTCACCGGGGGGGGGGGGGGGCCCGACAGCCCTCCACTTCTGTGATGGTCGCCACCATCTTTGCTGCTAACCCCACCCCCCATGGCAGGTGTCATCCTGCTCCCAGCTCTACAGCTCTCAGATACGGTGATTGCCGGCCAGAAGAGGAGAAGACGGGCAATCCTCTGATCCTCTGCCTCCCCCTCCCCTGGCAGGTGATCACCACATCTGTCATCGGATCGGTGAGGGACAGAAGAGCTGATGATCGGAAGGTGAATAAAGAGAATTTTTTTTTCAATAAAGTCATTTTTACTATGTGATGTGTTTATCTTTTTACTGTTAACCCTTTGTGAACTGGTAAGGGGTTCATGGACCCCTATACCAGTTCACAAGGCTCTGGCAAGTCAACTGTGGCTAGCGGGTGACTTGCCATTAACCTTAACCTGGAGCTCAATAGGAGTACTGGGGTTGACAGTTGTTATTGCGTTGTCCAGGCGCATAAGTGTGTGCATGGAGAGACGGAGGCACATAACTGAGAGAGGGGGCTGCCTTTCAGTGCCTGCCACTCATGCTACTTCCCCCGCAAGAGATAAGAATGCCACATTTTCTGTCCGGCTGTCCTGTGCCATGCAGAACACTGCTCCCCCACCCATGCAAGGCACCAGATTTATGTTCAGGATGTTCTAGGTGAGATGATATTTCTTTGGGAGCAGGGGGCTGCATTCCATTGTCTGGGACAAATGAACTTAGAATGTGGATAGTGTCTTCACCGGCCTGTTAGATTACTGCTATCAACACTTTCCTGCCCAGAACATGTATCTATCTATTTCCTTTTTTTCCATTATATCCATATCTTTTTCACCATATCTCTCTCCTTCTGTTTCTCTGTCTGTCTCTCTCTCACTCTCTATCAATCTAGTTTTCTGCTTAACTATTTATCTACCTGTTTGATTTTAATCTTCTAATACATCTGTTATCCTTCTTTCTCCCTTCACATTAAATAAGCTTCTAGCTCTGTCTCATTACTTTTATTTATCTCTCCCTCATGCATATACACTCAACATTTTCAGTCATTCTTTTTGGATGTCTTGGTGTATGTTTTTTATTCTATTTACAGCAATATTTTGGCTGTTTAATACATGTACCAATGTTCTAAGTTAGGCTTTTAGCTAGCCCCCCTGTAAAGATGAACAAAACCTGTAATTTTCACTCTCCAGGGCTTTGTTCTTCTTACCTCGGGCATCCCAATTTGGGATGCCACACTGTGTGAATTTTCCCAGCTCACCCATGAACTCTCCTTTATAGACTGTGGTTGCCCCTTTTTTAAGAGGAATAACACCCTGTATTTTCCTGTGTATTGTTCCTTTCCCCTGGAGCTTCCCCTGTGAGTCTCCCTTGAGATTGCTGTAAAAACTCACCTTTCTGGTAATCCCAGGGTTTAAGAATGTACAAGATCTTACAATTCCATAGGGGATAAGACATTTTTCTGTAGCTTACAGAAACCCTTTAGAGCTGAACTAAGTCAAAATATGCGTGTTTTATTTTAGAGTGGGGATGGGCAACTATCTCACATTAGGGTCGATTCAGCACCAAGTGAGAAAAGTCACTCTTTTTTCAGAGAGAAAACTTCCTTTCAATTTCATTGTCTACCTTGAGGCTCATTTGGCACCTGGTGGACATTCGGTTTCTCAATCAAACCCAAGGCAGACTATGAAAGTGAGAGGAAGATTACTCTCCTAAAAAATGAGTGACTTTTCTCATCTGGTGCTGAATGAACCGTATTGACTTTAAAGGGAAAGTCCACTTATAGTCCACCTCAAAAGAATTTTTGAAAGTGTATATTTTTTTCAACAGGATGTCCTCAAGTTGCTGAGCTTATCTATTATTTTTTCCAATGCTGCAAAATTTTTGTTTTATTTAAGCAGTTTTACTACCTGCAATGTGTTGCCATTGGCAATGTACACCAAGTATGTGAATCAAAATGAGAGAAGTGAGCTTTACATACAAGACTGTTGCTATGGCCACTGGGAGGGAGCTCACTCAAACTTACACATGCTCAGCAGCAGTGTTATGTGTTTACAGGACTTACATCTCTCTTCTTGGCGTACAGACTTGATGTATGATGCCAATAGCAACCGATTGCAGAGCAAACTGTTTACATAAACACACATTTTCTAACAAAAGCTATAAATCCTAGCAGATATGATCTTTCAATGCCAGGTTACGACATGTAACTGCTACACTGCTATGGGCCACATAGCACTATATGGAAATCTGGACAGTGAATAGCAGAGCCCAGGTGAACCTGTTAAGATGGTGGAACCTGTGTAGACAGAGGAGGTTGAACATACAGTGTGAATACCAGCAAATTTCAAAAGACAATGGGGTCAATTTACTTTCTTTGTCTACCTTGGGGCTGATTCAACAACTGGGCATTTCACCTGGCACTGAATCAGCCAATGAAAGTGAATGACAGTTTTCTCTCCTAAAATAGAGTTTTCTCACCTGGCTTTGAATGGGCCCCAATGTTTCAGCATTTGAATACTTTGTTTCCAGAAACTACATATTTTATTACCCAACAAGTTATATCTATCAACTACTTTTATTACACTATCAAGGTTGTTTTTTAATTTGCCACTAAGATGCTTTTGGGGCCAAATTACTGTGGATCACACCAAGAGATAACACCATTTTAAAAATGTCGCTAGTAAATAACACACACCCAACTGAGTTAACTGTAATCAAGCCGTGAAGTCTTTAAATATAGATACAAGCTATGCCTACAATGAGGCCATAATTGCTTTAAGCACCAGCCAGTTAGTGTGACTCTCACATCTGTGGCTTTGCTCTGAGGAAGGTTTTATTTAATAAACTTCAGGGCCATTGTGGGGTAATTGAATATTGATGTCAGTTCCTTCATTATCTAAACAATGGCTCTAAATGTCACAACAGTTTGTTCATTAAATAAGTCTTGACATTTTCTAACCCCAAGCTCCTTTTCTGGTGGTTGTATAATGTTCCATAGCGATTGCTTCTCAATAGATGACTAGTCAGAATGGCTTCCAGTATGAAGACCAGAATAATAGACCATTGCGTGACTATTCATATCTGGGAAGTTTAATTTACTGATTGTTTTACTAACAATCAGAACTTAAATAAAGTGCTGCAACCTTTGAAGGGACCACTATTCAAAACTATTGCTGTGGCCTGCTAGGCAATATCAAAACCTTCTGAGCATACTGAATTAAGATTGGCTATAAAACAGAGAAAATAAAAAACAGCTCCTGTTGTCCTGACAAACAGTCCCAATAGGAAGGGCACAACCGCAATGAATGAACCAATATACATTATCATTTTAAGACATGAAACAGGATATAAAACACAAATACTGCCCCACAACACTACAAAAGTCTTCATCGAAGGTATTAGATAAACTAAAATAGACCCACCTAAATATTACATTACACATGCTTAGTGGAAAACTGGGCAGTAAAAACAGATACAAATTTGGCTGGTGTTCTGGCATAGCCAGAGACTGGCCATTTGGCTTCCAAGCCATGGGGAACCCAGCCCCTATGCTTGATGGAACAAGGGACCTCATGTCATATTTTGGCTTGGTTAAACTGCAAAATTCGGCTTCTGGGTATCCGGATTTTGAGAATCCGGATCCCCGACCCGAACACAGATTTTCGTCAGAAGTCTGTGCCAGGGTCCGGCATTCAGCTTTTTTGGCATTTTCAATTAGAAGCAATTTTATCTAACAAATGATCTAGCCCAACTTATATATTTTAATAGTATTTTCTCAATATTCTCTATTTTAGCTGTTTTATTAAATGCAGCTTTTAAATGCATCCCATTTCTCATTAAGTGCTTTATTTATGTGTATATGTTAGCATCATTTTTATGGCTACACCACCAGCTTCAGTGCGCCAGCACTCACGTGTTATCTGGTGCTGTGCTGTGGACTAAATTGGCACTAGCAGGTGTTGTGGCAAAGCTTTGATTGTTGCACTTAGGTATTGGCCGACCTATGCCTATTAATATAAAAGCCAATCCCCAGAGACTCATCCAGGAGCCAGGATGAACAGGAGGGGAAACTGTGTTCCTCTCCTTGCTAAATGCCATACATTTAAAGGAGCCTGCTTAGGAGTCCAAATGGAGAAGGTAAGTATAAGTTAATTAAGATCAATTAGGGTTTTTTTTGCTACATTTCCCCTTTTGAACTGTGACCCCTATACTAGTTCATACTCTATTATCTGCACCACCAATGGGCATGGCTGTGTGGAAGAGCCTCGCATCTCATAGCATGGCCCGTGCTGGGCATCAGACCTGTGCTATAAGACATAAGGGCCTGTAACAGTCAGGGACACACACACACATTTAATAAAAAAAGCTATAAATCTAAATTAATTCATAGTTAGCTTCTGCCAGCTATGTAAAATAAACAAGGCTCACTCTCCAGTCATTAACTGCCAGCCACGTAAATTCTAGGTACCTGACTTTCCCCCTTGCTAGCAGATGAATTAAAAAAAAAAACTCACCTGACCCTTTTTTGATCTGGCTGGGCCTTGTCTTCACCGGGGGGGGGGGGGGGCCCGACAGCCCTCCACTTCTGTGATGGTCGCCACCATCTTTGCTGCTAACCCCACCCCCCATGGCAGGTGTCATCCTGCTCCCAGCTCTACAGCTCTCAGATACGGTGATTGCCGGCCAGAAGAGGAGAAGACGGGCAATCCTCTGATCCTCTGCCTCCCCCTCCCCTGGCAGGTGATCACCACATCTGTCATCGGATCGGTGAGGGACAGAAGAGCTGATGATCGGAAGGTGAATAAAGAGAATTTTTTTTTCAATAAAGTCATTTTTACTATGTGATGTGTTTATCTTTTTACTGTTAACCCTTTGTGAACTGGTAAGGGGTTCATGGACCCCTATACCAGTTCACAAGGCTCTGGCAAGTCAACTGTGGCTAGCGGGTGACTTGCCATTAACCTTGAGCCCCCCATTACCTGCCTCCCGAAAGCCCAGAGGGGGGCAGAAGGACCCAAAGACATTAGGCTTTGCTGGCTTGTAGCCGGCAGGGTGGAGGCCACCAAAGATGGCTCCTGCACCCTGTTCTACAAGCCCCCATAGCTGGTACCCAGGCTGGTTATGCTGGGTAAGGGGAAACTCAGGCCATTTTTGGGAGGATTTTTAAGGATTTAAAACACAAAAAAATGCCCCCCCCCCCCCCTCCTGGGACCATATGTAGTTTTTTTTTTAAATTAACCCTGTGTTACCTGTCACCCAACATGTATAAAAGGCTTCCAGCAGCAGCAGCAGGAGAGCAGAAGCCAAAGTGATCAGCGTGGGACACAGTGCTCCGGGATGTATGGGATGTAAGTATATAAAAAAATTAATAAAATATTTTTTTCTCTGTGTCCGTGTGTGTTTTTTTTTTAACCATTAACCCCCAGCCCCCCATTATCTGCCTCCCCAAAGCGCGGGGGGGTAGAAGAGCCCATGGCTATTAGGCTTTGGAGCTTGTAGCTGGAAGGGCGGGGTCCACCAAAGCTGGCCCCTGCGCCCTGTTCTACAAGCCCCATAGCTGGTCCCCGGGCTGGTTATGCTGGGTAGGGGGGACCTCACGCAATTTTTGGGAGTTTTTAACCCTTAAAATTAAGTTTAAGGGGATCTCCTGGGCAGGAACAGTGGGCTACACATGTGGTACTTTTCACAAGCAATATGATTTTCTTTAATAAAATAAATGTTTTATTTAAAATAAAGGAGACCATTTAAAAAATAAATATTTTTATTTTTTTATTTTTTTTTACTTAAAAACAGTAGGAAAGATACAAACAAGAAATTTCATGTTAAAACCTCAACTAAAAAGATAATATGTAATTTTCTTAGAAATTCTGGCAAAAATCACAGTTAAACATCACGCAAAATGGTGAAAAATAGCCATGGTCAGCAGAGGGTGACAAAATCTCAGGGCTGGCAGTTAAAATGGTTAAAAGTACCTATGCATTTTGGGTATTTAGGAAAATGCTTTTTTATTCAAGGGGTCTGATCCATCTCGGCACACAGCCGGACTGTCATCTCAAATGTTACTTTTCATGTTATTTCCAAGGTTTTAATGAACGGTCAATTGCTAAAACATGGTTCTGAGACAGACCTGGCGGGGGTGGGCGAGGGTCGTGCCATGGCTGTGCGGGGGATTAAGGGCGGACAGGATGGGTCTTGTTCCCCTATCGGCCAAATATGCCCACTGGGAGGAGCTCCTGACAATTTTATGAGGCACCTGAGCTTGCCTCGGCTCACTGCATAGATGGATCACTATGGCTACTGGTACCGGTTGTAAGGTTCTCAAGGTATCTTACTCGGATTACTACAGTTATCTTAGCTATTTACTTTGATTATATTCCGTTGTAAACTTAAAGATTGGTGTCGATTGGTATTGATGATACCAAAGGGTGGGCGTGACCTCCTCTGTGCTGTGCTGATGTCAGGAATGACTTGCCTTCAGTCCGTGCCCGTGGTGTCCCTAGGCAACTGGCCAGGGTTTCTCCTGCCCAGCAGCTGCCTCTGCCTCCAATGCCATCCCCAGCGGCGCGTGTGTCGCCGAGTAAGTCCTCCCCCCTTGCCCGTTGTCACTCAGCTTGTGCTTGCTGGCCTTTACAGTCAGCTCATGTCTTCCGGGGGTGCAATACTCAGAATGGCCACCGGAGGCTGTTTAAGAGAACAAAGTCTAGAAGGTGCAGCTCTGAGCAGTCTGCCTGGGAAGCTCAGCTGGAGCAATCAGCCCAGAGCTCACCAATCAGACTACAGGGCCAGTGCTCCAATCTGCTGTCAGATCCTAAATGCACCAATCCCAGCCACTGTCTCTCTGTCCAATCCTGCCGGTTTTCCCACTATAAAGGGATTTCCACTGCAGTGTGTCATTGCCTGTTATAGCGCCTAGTACCAAGCATTGAAGCTCGTTTGATTCCTGTTGTCAACCTCAGCCTGAACCGACCTTTTGCCTGCCTGACCACGATTTTCGCCTGACCCCTCTGATACCTCGCCCCGTGACCTCCCGGCTCTGACCTCGGCTTGTAATCGGACTTCCGCCATCCGGCATCCTCGCTTGGGACTCCCTGCCGTTCATCAGACTCCACCTTAAGCTGATAATCTTTGCGCCCTATAAGTCCTGGGGGTAACCGAGTAGGAGAGGCATTACCCGCGTCTCCTACAAGCGGGGACTTGTCTATAGGCAGAAGAGGCGGTGGAGATTGGGGATTATCAGCTCAAGACAGACTGGTGTCCGGTATAGTCCTTACATTATAACAGGCCCAAAAATTGATATGGAAGAACTTGTACAACAAGTGCAGGCCATGGCTACCGCCATTAACCAGCTGGCCCAACGTGTGGCTGATCAAGAAAATCGCCAGCTGCCTGCACCACCTGTATCCTCACCTCCTGTTGAACCGAAGGTTCCCCTTCCTGAGAAATTTGATGGGGATCGTACAAGATTCTCCAACTTCAAGAACTCCTGTGAACTTTATTTCAGACTACGGCCCTACTCTTCAGGCACAGAAATGCAGAGGGTGGGCCTGGTTATCTCTCTGCTCCAGGGTGATCCACAGTCCTGGGCGTTTGGCTTAGCGCCCACAGATGAGCCCTTGCAATCTGTCTCAGCCTTGTTCTCCGCTATGGAGATCCTATATTCGGACCCTGACAGGACTTCGACCGCTGATGCCAGGCTTCGAAGCCTGAAACAGGGGAAACGCTCAGCAGAGGAATATAGTGCCAAATTCCGCCGCTGGGCGATTGAATCCCGTTGGAATGATCCTGCTCTCTGTAGTCAGTATAGAATTGGTCTTTCAGAAGGTGTTAAGGATGTTCTAACAAATTTTCCTTACCCTAAAAGCCTGGATGAACTCATGCTTATGGCCATTAAAATTGACAGACGGCTACGGGAGAGACATATAGAGAAGAATCACTCTCACTTCTGGGAATCTTCCCACCAGGAGTCATCCTCTATGGGTGTTGTCTCATCTTCGCCCCCAGAAGAGCCTATGCAACTTGGTGCTACTCACCTTTCCCCGGCTGAAAAGAGTAGACGTCGCACCTTAGGCCTATGCATGTACTGCGGGGTTTCAGGTCACCTGGTTAGGACCTGCCCCAATAAAAGACCTTTGGCGGGATTGCAACGTCCTGACAAGATAGAGAAAGTTTGTCAGGACGGTCAGGTAACTTCTCTTCATAGAAATAAAATGTTGTTACCTGCTACTGTGGGTTGGGAGTTGTCCAGGAAATCCGTCTCTGCTTTTGTCGATAGCGGAGCAGTTGGCAACTTCTTGGATAAATCCATAGTAGCCGCCTTAGGCATTCCCTTAATCCCCCTTGGGAAGCCCCTTCAGATTTTGGCAGTAAACAATACTCCTGTTCCTAGAGGAACTGTCACCTCCAAAACCCCTTTAATTAACCTAGTTGTGGGACCTTCCCATTCTGAGAACCTTGAATTTTTTGTCTTAGACAGCCCTGAAGCCCCGGTTGTCTTAGGGTTCCCCTGGTTAAAGGTGCACAACCCTACCTTTGATTGGGAAACTGGGGAATTGACAGGATGGAGCCCGCACTGTGCAGAACATTGCTATAGTATCACAGTTGGAGCAACCCAAGTCTCAGAGCTTATTTGTCCGTCTGCCTCTCCATCCATGAGGGTACCTCATGTATCTTTATTGAAGTCCGCCGGAACCATTCAGGGTGATAATCCTGTTAAGTCTGGTGAGGGTCCGGAGGCCCCTCGTGAAGGGGAGGGTACTGTCAGGAATGACTTGCCTTCAGTCCGTGCCCGTGGTGTCCCTAGGCAACTGGCCAGGGTTTCTCCTGCCCAGCAGCTGCCTCTGCCTCCAATGCCATCCCCAGCGGCGCGTGTGTCGCCGAGTAAGTCCTCCCCCCTTGCCCGTTGTCACTCAGCTTGTGCTTGCTGGCCTTTACAGTCAGCTCATGTCTTCCGGGGGTGCAATACTCAGAATGGCCACCGGAGGCTGTTTAAGAGAACAAAGTCTAGAAGGTGCAGCTCTGAGCAGTCTGCCTGGGAAGCTCAGCTGGAGCAATCAGCCCAGAGCTCACCAATCAGACTACAGGGCCAGTGCTCCAATCTGCTGTCAGATCCTAAATGCACCAATCCCAGCCACTGTCTCTCTGTCCAATCCTGCCGGTTTTCCCACTATAAAGGGATTTCCACTGCAGTGTGTCATTGCCTGTTATAGCGCCTAGTACCAAGCATTGAAGCTCGTTTGATTCCTGTTGTCAACCTCCGCCTGAACCGACCTTTTGCCTGCCTGACCACGATTTTCGCCTGACCCCTCTGATACCTCGCCCCGTGACCTCCCGGCTCTGACCTCGGCTTGTAATCGGACTTCCGCCATCCGGCATCCTCGCTTGGGACTCCCTGCCGTTCATCAGACTCCACCTTAAGCTGATAATCTTTGCGCCCTATAAGTCCTGGGGGTAACCGAGTAGGAGAGGCATTACCCGCGTCTCCTACAAGCGGGGACTTGTCTATAGGCAGAAGAGGCGGTGGAGATTGGGGATTATCAGCTCAAGACAGACTGGTGTCCGGTATAGTCCTTACAGCTGAATTGCCCAGTTAGGTTTCCGCTTCCTGCCCCTGGGACCTTGGTCCTGGTGGTGACGAGTGGAGAAAGGGGTAGATTTGCTCCTAGTTTAGGTTCTAAGTTGTTTCTTTGAGGCATAACCTATTGTTTTAGTTTTTTTCATTCTTTTATTCTTTCCTCCCCCTAGTTTTTCCTCTCTTTTTACTTTTCCTCCTATACTTAGCACTTATTGGTGTCTTTCATACTTCAGGCTCCTTTCCTTCCTTGGGCATCCCTGATAATCTCCCCTCACTCCCAACCTGTTCCCTGGGGGTGCCCTGATCAGAAAATGGCCTCAATTAAGATCAGCTCCTTCAATGCTAATGGCCTAAACATTCAAGAAAAAAGGCCTGAGAATTTGTTTGGGTCTCATAAAGAAAGGGTGGATATCCTGCTCCTGCAGGAAACACAATTCAAAACTGGTGCCACCCCTGTTTTGAAAAATTGGTATTACACAATGTGGTTTCACAGCACAAACCCAGTCAATAAGTCCAAAGGGGTCTCCTTGGGGATACACCGCTTGCTCCTGATAGACGTTCTTGACACACAAATAGGCACAGATGGGTAGATTCCTCTCCTTTTTTTTATTCTCCCTCTTCAGAAAAGTGTACACAGTGGCAAATGTATATTTCCTCAACCAAAAGCAGACCAAGATCGGTAGAAAGTATCTGAATCTTTTAGCTGAATGTTTGGAGGGGATTCTGATATTGGGGGTGATTTTAATATCTTATTGGACCCTCATGTGGACTGCTCACAGGGCAGGTCTGTAGTCTCACATGCTAAACATTTCGACAATCTGCAGGTTGTAGACATATGGCGAGTCCAACACAGGGGACAAAAGGATTAAACCTTTTATTTTAAACGCACATAACTCATATAGGAGACTTGACTATCTATTTATAAGCCACCACACCCACCCCAGGCCTCCATTTGCGCGATTCACTGATTGATAGGGTCTGTGGTCTGGAGATTTAAGAAACATTTCACACTTCCTTAACACTCACAGTGTGGATGAGACAACTTTGCCACTACAGTGGCAAGCCTTGAGCACTCTTCTCGATCTTCTAGAGGCTAGAGAGTGCCTAAAAGAACTATATGACCAAGGGTAATGACAGTATAGGGACAGATGTAGGGCAACATTCTATGAATTTTCTGTTAATTGTGGTAGGCAACTGGCCAGATCTCTGCATCCTAGACTGGACAGCACATATATTCCAATTAGAGATGAGCGAACTTTTGAAAAATTCGATTCGACTGATTCGCCGAATTTTCCGACAAAAATCGTTTCGACCCGAATAAATTCGCAACGAATCGCTATTAAAAACGGCTATTTCTGAGCCTCCTAGAGCCTCATTAGGGTTGTAAACCATTCTGCCTTGCTGTAACATGCACAGGATGCGTGCTGGGTTAGTTAAATAATACTTTGAAGAAATATCACATGCAGATCAGAGGCATCGCTAATAGAATCGCAGAGCGGCACAATTGCAGAGAGTTGAAGTGGCATCACTATGAGGGGCAGAAGGAGCCCAAACATTGCTTTAAAGAGACACTGGAGTTGGCAGCAGCAGGAGCCCAAAAATTGGATGAATCACACCCTGGAGTTGGCAGCAGCAGCAGGAGCCCAAACATTACTTTAAAGAGACACTGGGGTTGGCTTCAGGAGCCCAAAAATTGGATGAATCACACCCTGGAGTTGCCAGCAGCAGGAGCCCAAATATTACTTTAAAGAGACACTGGGGTTGGCTTCAGGAGCCCAAAAATTGGATGATTCACACCCTGGAGTTGGCAGCAGCAGCAGCAGGAGCCCAAATATACACTGGAGTTGGCTTCAGGAGCCCAAAAATTGGATGAATCACACCCTGGAGTTGGCAGCAGCAGCAGGAGCCCAAATATTACTTTAAAGAGACCCTGGGGTTGGCTTCAGGAGCCCAAAAATTGGATGAATCACACCCTGGAGTTGGCAGCAGCAGCAGGAGCCCAAACATTACTTTAAAGAGACCCTGGGGTTGGCTTCAGGAGCCCAAAAATTGGATGAATCACACCCTGGAGTTGGCAGAAGTTGGCAGCAGCAGCAGCAGGAGCCCAAACATTACTTCAAAGAGACCCTGGGGTTGGCTTCAGGAGCCCAACAATTGGATAAATCACACCATGGAGTTGGCAGGAGTTGACAGCAGCAGCAGCAGGAGCCCAAATATTACTTTAAAGAGACCCTGGGGTTGGCTTCAGGAGCCCAAAAATTGGATGATTCACACCCTGGAGTTGGCAGCAGCAGCAGCAGGAGCCCAAATATACACTGGAGTTGGCTTCAGGAGCCCAAAAATTGGATGAATCACACACTGGAGTTGGCAGCAGCAGCAGGAGCCCAAATATACACTGGAGTTGGCTTCAGGAGCCCAAAAATTGGATGAATCACACCCTGGAGTTGGCAGAAGTTGGCAGAAGCAGCAGCAGGAGCCCAAACATTACTTCAAAGAGACCCTGGGGTTGGCTTCAGGAGCCCAAAAATTGGATGAATCACACCCTGGAGTTGGCAGAAGTTGGCAGCAGCAGCAGCAGGAGCCCAAACATTACTTTAAAGAGACCCTGGGGTTGGCTTCAGGAGCCCAACAATTGGATGAATCACACCCTGGAGTTGGCAGGAGTTGGCAGCAGCAGCAGCAGGAGCCCAAATATTACTTTAAAGAGACCCTGGGGTTGGCTTCAGGAGCCCAAAAATTGGATGATTCACACCCTGGAGTTGGCAGCAGCAGCAGCAGGAGCCCAAATATACACTGGAGTTGGCTTCAGGAGCCCAAAAATTGGATGAATCACACCCTGAAGTTGGCAGCAGCAGCAGCAGGAGCCCAAATATACACTGGAGTTGGCTTCAGGAGCCCAAAAATTGGATGAATCACACCCTGGAGTTGGCAGCAGCAGCAGCAGCAGGAGCCCAAATATACACTGGAGTTGGCTTCAGGAGCCCAAAAATTGGATGAATCACACCCTGGACTTGGTAGCAGCAGCAGCAGGAGCCCAAATATTACTTCAAAGAGACCCTGGGGTTGGCTTCAGGAGCCTAACAATTGGATGAATCACACCCTGGAGTTGGCAGGAGTTGACAGCAGCAGCAGCAGGAGCCCAAATATTACTTTAAAGAGACCCTGGGGTTGGCTTCAGGAGCCCAAAAATTGGATGATTCACACCCTGGAGTTGGCAGCAGCAGCAGCAGGAGCCCAAATATACACTGGAGTTGGCTTCAGGAGCCCAAAAATTGGATGAATCACACACTGGAGTTGGCAGCAGCAGCAGCAGGAGCCCAAATATTACTTTAAAGAGACCCTGGGGTTGGCTTCAGGAGCCCAAAAATTGGATGATTCACACCCTGGAGTTGGCAGCAGCAGCAGCAGGAGCCCAAATATACACTGGAGTTGGCTTCAGGAGCCCAAAAATTGGATGAATCACACCCTGGAGTTGGCAGAAGTTGGCAGAAGCAGCAGCAGGAGCCCAAACATTACTTCAAAGAGACCCTGGGGTTGGCTTCAGGAGCCCAAAAATTGGATGAATCACACCCTGGAGTTGGCAGAAGTTGGCAGCAGCAGCAGCAGGAGCCCAAACATTACTTTAAAGAGACCCTGGGGTTGGCTTCAGGAGCCCAACAATTGGATGAATCACACCCTGGAGTTGGCAGGAGTTGACAGCAGCAGCAGCAGGAGCCCAAATATTACTTTAAAGAGACCCTGGGGTTGGCTTCAGGAGCCCAAAAATTGGATGATTCACACCCTGGAGTTGGCAGCAGCAGCAGCAGGAGCCCAAATATACACTGGAGTTGGCTTCAGGAGCCCAAAAATTGGATGAATCACACCCTGGAGTTGGCAGCAGCAGCAGCAGCAGCAGGAGCCCAAATATACACTGGAGTTGGCTTCAGGAGCCCAAAAATTGGATGAATCACACCCTGGAGTTGGTAGCAGCAGCAGCAGGAGCCCAAATATTACTTTAAAGAGACACTGGGGTTGGCTTCAGGAGCCCAAAAATTGGATGAATCGCACCCTGGAGTTGGCAGCAGCAGCAGGAGCCCAAATATTACTTTAAAGGGACACTGGAGTTGGCTTCAGGAGCCCAAAAATTGGATGAATCACACCCTGGAGTTGGCAGAAGTTGGCAGCAGCAGCAGCAGGAGCCCAAAAAATGGCCTAAAGACATAAATATGTTTTGCACCATTTGGAAAGTGTAAAACGTGGCACCATGCTGAATCTAGTCGCATGCATCAGGCATTGGTGGGTGGAAATCCTGGCTGATCCATCCCTGATTCATTTTGACAAAGGTGAGTCTCTCCACATTTTTAGTTGACAGACGAGTTCTCCTCGCCGTAACTATGGCCCCCGCCGCACTAAACACCCGCTCAGATGGCACGCTACTTGCCGGGCAGGACAGCTTTTCCAGGGCAAACTCTGCTAGTTGCGGCCACAAATCAAGTTTGGCTGCCCAGAAGTCCAGCGGATCCTCAAGGTGTGTTGGCATGGTCATGTCAAAGTATGACATGACCTGCTGGTTGAGGTCCTGCTCCAGGTCTTCCTGCTGCTCATGAGTAGCCTCACTATGCGGGTGTAGAAAGCTACTCATTAGCGACTGAAGACTGAGGCTGCTGCTGCTGATTGAGCTGCTGCTGCTGCTCCTGCCAACCCCCCCAGCGGCCATGGCAGTGGAAGGTGAGCGCAGAGGTCCCCTCGAGTCAGACCTGTGAGAGTATGGACCATGGCGCAGATAGGCATCGGCCAACTGCCTACGTAGAATGTCTTTGTAGTAGTTGAGTTTGTCCTCCCTCTCGGTGGGTTTAAAAAATGCCCCCATTTTGTGCCGGAAGCGAGGGTCCAATAAGGTGGACAGCCAGAAGTCATCCCGCCGACAGATGGAAACAATTCTGGGGTCACTACGCAAGCACGTGAGCATGCTTCGTGCCATTTGCGCAAGTGACTCGGAGGGACTACCTGTCTCCATCTCCACTGCATACTGCCACGGTGTGCCCGGGTCCTCTGTCTCGCCTTCCTCAAAAACCTCTAGCTCCTCTGGCTGCTCCTGCTCCTCCTCTCCTGTCCGCTGACTAGATAAACCAGCCATTTCGCCAAGCCTAAACTGTGTTTCGCTGGGCAACTCCTCCTCCTCCTCTTCCTCCTCCTCCTCCAGTTCAGCTCCAACGGGGTTCATGTGGCCGTAAGATGTAAACGCCATGTCTCCAGTGCCCTGACCAGCCATGGTTTCCAACATGTGCTGTAGTACATGAAGCAGTGGAATCACATCGTTCATCCCGTAATCCTGCCGACTGACAAATAAAGTGGCTTCCTCAAAGGGCCTGAGCAAACGGCAGGTGTCACGTATGAGCTGCCACTGGTTGACATTGAAGTTACACAGGGGAGTCCCCCTATCTGCTTGGATCATCAGGAAATCCGTGATGGCTTTTCTCTGTTCATATAATCGGTCCAACATGTGAAGGGTGGAATTCCAACGGGTGGAAACATCGCAAATCAGACTATGTTGGGGGATACCATTCTGACGCTGTAGCTCAAGAAGGGTGTGTTTGGCGGTGTAGGAGTGGCTGAAGTGCATGCAATGTTTCCTTGAAGTTGTTAGGATGTCTTGCAGATGGGGGGAACACTTCAGAAACCGCTTGACAACCACATTGAAGACGTGAGCCATGCAGGGGGCATGGGTCAGGCTTCCTTGGCGCAGCGCAGACAAAATGTTCTTCCCATTGTCGGTAACCATGATTCCCATTTTAAGTTTTCTCGGAGTAAGCCATGTTTGGATTTCCTGATGAATACATTTAAGCAGTTCCTCCCCTGTGTGACTCCGTTCGCCAAGACAAACCATGTGAAGCACTGCGTGACACCTCCGTGCCCTGCACACATGGTAGACTGGAGGGGCACTGAGACTTGAGCCTACAGTGGAGGGTGAGGAGATGGCGGAGGATGAGGAGGCCGAGTCGCACGGTGTCACAGGTCCAATGGGCAGAGAGCGCGGAGGCCGAAGCGGCGTGACCTGTCCAAGTTGCTGCTGCTGCTGCAAAGGGACCACATTCACCCAGTGTGCCGTAAATGACATGTACTGCCCCTGACCGTAGTTACAGCTCCAGATGTCGGCGCTGCCATGTATTTTGCTACACACCGACAGGCTCAAGGACTGGCCCACCTTCTGTTCAACAAAAGTGTGCAGCGCTGGTACTGCCTTCTTGGCAAAGAAATGACGGCTTGGGACTCTCCATCTCGGCTCGGCACAAGCCATCAGTTCTCTGAAAGGTGCAGATTCCACCACCTGAAAAGGGAGCGACTGCAGCACCAGCAACTTGGACAGGAGCACATTCAGCTTCTGCGCCGTAGGATGAGTGGGCGCATACTGCTGTCTCTTGGACATGGCTTCGCTGATGGATTGCTGGCGGGATGCATGACTTGGAGGAGGAGGAGCAGGAGCGACAGAGGATGGGTATGACGCACAGCTGCCTTCGGCTGAGGTGCTGGAGCCTTGGCTGGCAGAAATTGGGAGCTCACTTGGTGAGGAAGCAGACTGGACCACCCCTTGGGAGCCTCGGTTCTCCCAGGTCGTTTTATGGTGACGCATCATATGTTGACGCAGGGCCGTGGTGCCAACATTTGGACCCTGGCCACGCTTCACCTTTTGCCTACATATCTTGCATGTGGCCATGTTACCCTCCTGCGGATGCCTCAGGAAAAACTGCCACACTGCCGAGTAGCTACTTTTCCCACCCCCTGGCCTCACTGATTCACTGCTGCTGTTGCCAACTCCAGGAACCCCTGCTCCACTACCTCCCGATAAGGTAGACTGCCGCACAGCAGGTGCTCTACCCCGGCCCCGGCCCCGGCCGGCTCCAGCCTTTGGAATTGTGCCCCCATGCTGACTGCTACCACCTTGCTGCCTCAGCTGCTGACTCCGGGGCAACCTGCGCCCCTCTTCTCCTGATGATGACGATGAAGCCCCTTCATCACCCGGCTCCCAAGTGTGATCGGCTTCATCGTCATCATCATCATCATCACCGAGTTGTGGCTGTACGTCACTGATGTTCGTGGATTCGTCAACAGTGTCTGGCGCAGGAGCTGGAACGCTCGCAGCACCCACGACACTGTCCACATCACTATTTGTCTGCCTAGCTAGAGAAGCCACCTCCATTTCTTGGCTGGGCAGTAGCTGCTGACTGTCCTCTATCTGATGGTCCTCCTCACTAAAGAGTGGAGCTGAACCCAAAGCATAGGATACGTCGCTGGGGGAGGGAACGGCGTAGGACAGAGGCAATGGGAGGACAGGGACTGCTCTCGGGGCATGCCAACTCAGGGTTGTGTCAGAGGAACCTACCGACCCTAGACTGGGGGTCTCAGACGTAAGTTGTGATGATGTTGTTGATGAGCGCGTCAACCAATCTACCACGGCAGATGCGTTACTGGTGGAGACCCGACCGCTAGCAGATACTGGCAGATTAGGTCTCTCAGCGTGACTCCTGCTGCTACTGGCCCCCAGTCTGATGCGAGCTCTGCCTGCGGAATCTTGGCCTCTGCCACTCCTCTTTTCACTTCCAGGCACTTGTCTGCCCGACATAGTCTAACTGGCGTGGTAGTAGGTGATATTTAAAGAACCCCCGGGCAGCGGTGGGTCTATATGAAACAGAATATAATGCACACCAAAAGTGAGCAGTAACACTCAGCCTCCAACAGGCCTGCTTAGTGTAAATAAGAGAGCTGCTTAGTGTAAATAAAGAGGGGTATGCTATGTTACAGAATGGGATGCCCCAACAGAAGTGCACCTGGCAGGCAGCAGTAAGTCTATGCCCAGCAAAAGTGTCTTTATCAGGCTAATTTCAATTATAATAAGTGCAAATGGTTATATGGTCTTAAACAGAGGCTGCTGTAGTCACAGAATGGGATGCCACAACAGAAGTGGACCTGGCAGGGTCCAGAAGTACGATGCCCAGCAAAAGTGTCTTTATCAGGCTAATTTCAATTATAATAAGTGCAAATGGTTATATGGTCTTAAACAGAGGCTGCTGTAGTCACAGAATGGGATGCCACAACAGAAGTGGACCTGGCAGGGTCCAGAAGTACTATGCCCAGCAAGTGTCTTTATCAGGCTAATTTCAATTATAATAAGAGCAAATGGTTATATGGTCTTAAACAGAGGCTGCTGTAGTCACAGAATGGGATGCCACAACAGAAGTGGACCTGGCAGGGTCCAGAAGTACTATGCCCAGCAAGTGTCTTTATCAGGCTAATTTCAATTATAATAAGTGCAAATGGTTATATGGTCTTAAACAGAGGCTGCTGTAGTCACAGAATGGGATGCCACAACAGAAGTGGACCTGGCAGGGTCCAGAAGTACTGTGCCCAGAAAAAGTGTCTTTTTCAGGCTAATTTCAATTATAATAAGAGCAAATGGTTATATGGTCTTAAACAGAGGCTGCTGTAGTCACAGAATGGGATGCCACAACAGAAGTGGACCTGGCAGGGTCCAGAAGTACTGTGCCCAGCAAAAGTGTCTTTATCAGGCTAATTTCAATTATAATAAGAGCAAATGGTTATATGGTCTTAAACAGAGGCTGCTGTAGTCACAGAATGGGATGCCACAACAGAAGTGGACCTGGCAGGGTCCAGAAGTACTATGCCCAGCAAGTGTCTTTATCAGGCTAATTTCAATTATAATAAGTGCAAATGGTTATATGGTCTTAAACAGAGGCTGCTGTAGTCACAGAATGGGATGCCACAACAGAAGTGGACCTGGCAGGGTCCAGAAGTACTATGCCCAGCAAGTGTCTTTATCAGGCTAATTTCAATTATAATAAGTGCAAATGGTTATATGGTCTTAAACAGAGGCTGCTGTAGTCACAGAATGGGATGCCACAACAGAAGTGGACCTGGCAGGGTCCAGAAGTACTATGCCCAGCAAAAGTGTCTTTATCAGGCTAATTTCAATTATAATAAGTGCAAATGGTTATATGGTCTTAAACAGAGGCTGCTGTAGTCACAGAATGGGATGCCACAACAGAAGTGGACCTGGCAGGGTCCAGAAGTACTATGCCCAGCAAAAGTGTCTTTATCAGGCTAATTTCAATTATAATAAGTGCAAATGGTTATATGGTCTTAAACAGAGGCTGCTGTAGTCACAGAATGGGATGCCACAACAGAAGTGGACCTGGCAGGGTCCAGAAGTACTATGCCCAGCAAAAGTGTCTTTATCAGGCTAATTTCAATTATAATAAGTGCAAATGGTTATATGGTCTTAAACAGAGGCTGCTGTAGTCACAGAATGGGATGCCACAACAGAAGTGGACCTGGCAGGGTCCAGAAGTACTGTGCCCAGCAAAAGTGTCTTTATCAGGCTAATTTCAATTATAATAAGAGCAAATGGTTATATGGTCTTAAACAGAGGCTGCTGTAGTCACAGAATGGGATGCCACAACAGAAGTGGACCTGGCAGGGTCCAGAAGTACTATGCCCAGCAAAAAGTGTCTTTATCAGGCTAATTTCAATTATAATAAGTGCAAATGGTTATATGGTCTTAAACAGAGGCTGCTGTAGTCACAGAATGGGATGCCACAACAGAAGTGGACCTGGCAGGGTCCAGAAGTACTATGCCCAGCAAAAGTGTCTTTATCAGGCTAATTTCAATTATAATAAGTGCAAATGGTTATATGGTCTTAAACAGAGGCTGCTGTAGTCACAGAATGGGATGCCACAACAGAAGTGGACCTGGCAGGGTCCAGAAGTACTATGCCCAGCAAAAGTGTCTTTATCAGGCTAATTTCAATTATAATAAGTGCAAATGGTTATATGGTCTTAAACAGAGGCTGCTGTAGTCACAGAATGGGATGCCACAACAGAAGTGGACCTGGCAGGGTCCAGAAGTACTATGCCCAGCAAGTGTCTTTATCAGGCTAATTTCAATTATAATAAGAGCAAATGGTTATATGGTCTTAAACAGAGGCTGCTTTAGTCACAGAATGGGATGCCACAACAGAAGTGGACCTGGCAGGGTCCAGAAGTACTATGCCCAGCAAAAGTGTCTTTATCAGGCTAATTTCAATTATAATAAGTGCAAATGGTTATATGGTCTTAAACAGAGGCTGCTGTAGTCACAGAATGGGATGCCACAACAGAAGTGGACCTGGCAGGGTCCAGAAGTACTATGCCCAGCAAAAGTGTCTTTATCAGGCTAATTTCAATTATAATAAGTGCAAATGGTTATATGGTCTTAAACAGAGGCTGCTGTAGTCACAGAACGGGATGCCACAACAGAAGTGGACCTGGCAGGGTCCAGAAGTACTATGCCCAGCAAGTGTCTTTATCAGGCTAATTTCAATTATAATAAGAGCAAATGGTTATATGGTCTTAAACAGAGGCTGCTGTAGTCACAGAGTGGGATGCCACAACAGAAGTGGACCTGGCAGGGTCCAGAAGTGCTATGCCCAGCAAAAGTGTCTTTATCAGGCTAATTTCAATTATAATAAGTGCAAATGGTTATATGGTCTTAAACAGAGGCTGCTGTAGTCACAGAATGGGATGCCACAACATTAGTGGACCTGGCAGGGTCCAGAAGTACTATGCCCAGCAAAAGTGTCTTTATCAGGCTAATTTCAATTATAATAAGTGCAAATGGTTATATGGTCTTAAACAGAGGCTGCTGTAGTCACAGAATGGGATGCCACAACAGAAGTGGACCTGGCAGGGTCCAGAAGTACTATGCCCAGCAAAAGTGTCTTTATCAGGCTAATTTCAATTATAATAAGTGCAAATGGTTATATGGTCTTAAACAGAGGCTGCTGTAGTCACAGAATGGGATGCCACAACAGAAGTGGACCTGGCAGGGTCCAGAAGTACTATGCCCAGCAAAAGTGTCTTTATCAGGCTAATTTCAATTATAATAAGTGCAAATGGTTATATGGTCTTAAACAGAGGCTGCTGTAGTCACAGAATGGGATGCCACAACAGAAGTGGACCTGGCAGGGTCCAGAAGTACTATGCCCAGCAAAAGTGTCTTTATCAGGCTAATTTCAATTATAATAAGTGCAAATGGTTATATGGTCTTAAACAGAGGCTGCTGTAGTCACAGAATGGGATGCCACAACAGAAGTGGACCTGGCAGGGTCCAGAAGTACTATGCCCAGCAAAAGTGTCTTTATCAGGCTAATTTCAATTATAATAAGTGCAAATGGTTATATGGTCTTAAACAGAGGCTGCTGTAGTCACAGAATGGGATGCCACAACAGAAGTGGACCTGGCAGGGTCCAGAAGTACTATGCCCAGCAAAAGTGTCTTTATCAGGGCTAATTTCAATTATAATAAGTGCAAATGGTTATATGGTCTTAAACAGAGGCTGGTGTAGTCACAGAATGGGATGCCACAACAGAAGTGGACCTGGCAGGGTCCAGAAGTACTATGCCCAGCAAAAGTGTCTTTATCAGGCTAATTTCAATTATAATAAGTGCAAATGGTTATATGGTCTTAAACAGAGGCTGCTGTAGTCACAGAATGGGATGCCACAACAGAAGTGGACCTGGCAGGGTCCAGAAGTACTATGCCCAGCAAAAGCGTCTTTATCAGGCTAATTTCAATTATAATAAGTGCAAATGGTTATATGGTCTAAAACAGAGGCTGCTGTAGTCACAGAATGGGATGCCACAACAGAAGTGGACCTGGCAGGGTCCAGAAGTACTATGCCCAGCAAAAGTGTCTTTATCAGGGCTAATTTCAATTATAATAAGTGCAAATGGTTATATGGTCTTAAACAGAGGCTGGTGTAGTCACAGAATGGGATGCCACAACAGAAGTGGACCTGGCAGGGTCCAGAAGTACTATGCCCAGCAAAAGTGTCTTTATCAGGCTAATTTCAATTATAATAAGTGCAAATGGTTATATGGTCTTAAACAGAGGCTGCTGTAGTCACAGAATGGGATGCCACAACAGAAGTGGACCTGGCAGGGTCCAGAAGTACTATGCCCAGCAAAAGTGTCTTTATCAGGGCTAATTTCAATTATAATAAGTGCAAATGGTTATATGGTCTTAAACAGAGGCTGGTGTAGTCACAGAATGGGATGCCTCACAGCAGACTTAAGATCAGTTCAGTATATATGCACAGTTAGTTAGTATAAGCAGCCTGAAAACGCTAACAAAGCCTGTCAGGCTGGATGAAAAAAAAAAAAAAAACTCCCTGTGACAGCCTCCGATTTTTCTACCTTTCCCTGTTTTTCGCTGACTTTCTGTCTGTCTCCTGTCTGTCTCCTGCCTGTCTCCAGCCTGTCCCTGTCTGTCCCTGCCTGTCTAACTGCCTCTCTCCCTCAGCTACACAGCGTTCTGTCTCTCACGAATGCAATAGAGAAATGAGGCAGGAAAAGCAAGATGGCCGCCTTAAATAGCGCTGTGACGTCACCGGGCTTGCTGGCTGCTGATAGGCTGCATGTGACTGTCCCAGCTTGCACTGGCGCGGGGTTGATGTCTGGACATGTCCCGTCCGCCATCTTAGAATGCCTGTAATGTAAATGAATGGATGTTAAAGGAAAACTTCGAGCGATCGAATCGCGGGGAAATTCGGATTCGATCCGAATTGAATTTTTCCTGAAATTCGGATCGAATCCGGGTTCGTCCGGATCGATTCGCTCATCCCTAATTCCAATCATTAAGAACAAATGAGGGGAGGAGCAGCATAACCCCATCCCTCCATCTGCTGGTTGCCCATATGCACAGCAGTCTCTTAAGGCATTTGAGGAAAGTAGCTATAGGCCAATTTCTTTGATAAACGTAGACGTTAAACTGTACGTGAAAAGCCTGGCGAGTCAGCTGCAGCCTCTTCTGCCTGATATCATTAACAAGGATATTCATATATTTAATTACAGTATTTGTTTTGCTTTGATTATTCTGAGTACTTTCCCTACCCCATTTTGTGCAGGGCATTCTCCCTGGTGCTACCCGCTGATTTGCCCTCTGACACCGTAAAAAAATAAATATTTTTTTTTTTTGTGTATTTCTTAATTTTGGGGGGTTTCTGTTAATATTTTGAGTACTTTCCCTAGCTCATTTTGTGCATTGCAATCGCCCAGTTGTTCCCAGCAAGGAGGAAGGAATTTGAAAAAGGGAGAAGCGGCACTGATTGGCAGTCAATCCCTTTAAAACTATGTTTTGAAAAGTAATATTTACTTGTTTAAGTAATACAATGTTAGTACAGCAACTAGTTTTAACCTTTTAACTGCCAGTCTACCTAGAGTTTTTGTCACCCATGTGTTGCCAGACCATTTTTCACTATTTTGCGCTACACATGTTTAACTGAGATTTTTCAAGGGATTTACAGGGATTTCTCAGGCAAATTATATGTTGTCTAGGCTTTAACAAGAAATGTCTTGTTTGTCCTTTGTTAAGAAACTAGTGAGTAAGGGCGGCACCAACTGATATCTAAAACTAGATGTGCACTGCTCTGGCTAGCAGCAGATTACCAGCCCAAAAACAAGCAGCAATAGGTGTTATGTTGTTTAAGAAAAAAATGTATTATTTACTGTTTGTCTTTTGGTTTAATAAAGAATACATTTTATAGATCAATATTGATTGGTTGGGGCAAGTGTTAGTCTCTGGTGTGAATGCTGCTTTGTGTTGGGGGGACTTTGGGCACCCCCTGTTTGTTGTTTTTGTGTCATTTGTTAAGTATATTCTCTTTTGGAGTGAAATATGTACAATTTGTAGTAATTTTTGTTATAAGTTTTTCAATGAAATTTTATTGCATGTAAAAGCCCCATTTCTCCTGCCTTCAACAGTACCACATATGTATTGGTAGACACCCTTTCCTGCCCAGGAGACTCCCCCAAACTGAAATAGAAGATTTTCAGATAAAGTACAACTACTATGTGCGCCTTTACATTTGAAATATCCCCAACAAACTATATATTTTTTAAAGGTACACACCTCAAGCTTTCTAGGTGTACCAGGCTTGTTGATGTGTGTGCTGTTTTCTGGAAGTAATCCTTCAATTAATTCTTTGGTTGCAAAGGGTTTCCCTACAAAAAAATTAAAAAACAAAATGAAAGCCTCTTTTTTCTTAAAAAACATGCATATGTACTGTCAAGGGAAGCGGTTCCAAACACCCCAAAGTAAAGTATGCGTGTAAAGAAAATTTCAGCTCTGCAGACAAAATGTGCACCTTGCACTTTTTCAACCAAAACAACCCTTTGCATTTGAATTACCCAATATATATATATTACCAATATATATATATATATATATATATTAAAGTACACATGTTTAGCTTTCTAAGCATATCCAGCTTATTGTAGTGGGCTCAACTTTCTGGAACATTGTCAGTCTCCTCGTCTTTCTCGCCTCTTCTATGAGACGTGGGTGTGCTCCATCGCTGTCTGCACACAGCCGCAGACGTGCACGCTTGGGTGTTTATACTAGATCTGGCTCTTCATCTTTTGCACTGCTCAACTGCGCCACCAGGTATTCAGCACACTGCAAGTGCACGAAGCCTAGAGTGTAAGCTCTTGGGCTTGCTTTTTCCTTCCAGGTTTTCCTTGGCCATTGGACAGGAAGTGACTTCACTCTTGCTCTGAGACGTTCCTCCAAGCTTTATTGACAGCACTATTTAAATGAACAGCTGGCCTGTATGCATTGCTGTGTTATCAGCTCAGTTCCTGGAAGCTGTGATTCCTGTTTTCTGCAATTCCTGACTGTCATACTGGATTGGCCTGGTCTGCTCTCGGATCAGCTCTTGGATTAACCCTCGGACGGATTACACTGTTAGAACTTGGAATGTTTATTGGACTTTGCCTGTTTGCTGCTAGCCTCTGAACCCGGATTGTTCATTAGACTTTGCCTGTTTGTTTATCGACTTTGCCAGCCCCTGAACTCTGTTCTGTCTTATTGAACCTTATTTCCTCGTTGCACCCCACACAAGGAGCTCCGCCCAGCCTCACTACTTGCCAGAAGTCTACCTTTTCCATGGTTGTAGCCAGGATGCCTGACAGTCATTCCTCAAAGAATTCTTTGGTTGTTCATGGTTTAGCTAAATAAATGAATAAAAAAGCAGAATAAAAACACATTTTCCTAAAATATCAATATGCAAACAAGAAAAAGCAAGCTAAATCTGAAAGTACAAGTCTGCCCTTAATACCCCACACAGCCATGGCACGACCCTCGCCCACCCCCGCCAGGTCTGTCTCAGAAACATGTTTTAGCAACTGACCCTTCATTGAAACCTTGGAAATAACATGAAAAGTAACATTTGAGATGACAGTACGGCTGTGTGCCAAGATGGAGCAGACCCCTTGAATAAAAAAGCAGAATAAACACATTTTATCAATATGTAAACAAGAAAAACAAGCTAAATTTGAAAGCGTAAGGTTCCCCGAGCAGAACATTTCCCAACATGCATAGGTACTTTTAACTGCCAGCGTAGGTGTTTAACTGTGATTTTTGCAGGAATTTCAAGGAAAATTCCAGGAAAAGTACATATTTTTTGTGGTAGTGTTTAGGCTTTAACATGAAATGTCTTACTTGTAATTTATCCACAATTTTAAACAATTTAGCATGAAAAACTGATTTTTTTTTTTTTTACAAATTGTTTCTAGGAATGAGCGAATCAAATCTAACTTCCTTGCGCAGGTGTCTCCTGATGCATCTCGCCCCTTTACTCAATTAACTGGGAACTTTTATGCTGCCTCTAGTATGGTCGGGTAATCTTTGCACTTTATACTTAGCTTTCTGGTCATTACTGTATGGCTACACAGTGCACTTTAGTGATCTTTTTGTGTCCTTAATTATTGTTGATTCTCAGGTTATTATTTGGTATGATATACCATATTTGCCGGCGTATAAGATGACTGGGCGTATAAGACGACCCCCCAGCATTTCCACTCAAAATATAGAGTTTGTTATATACTCGCCGTATAAGACTACTCCCTCTTCTGCACACCAAATAAACAACAAACCAAATAAACAACAACCAAAAAAACAACCTGAGCATGTTAGCAGGGCTCACCTGGGCTCACCTGAGTAAAGTGTCATGGCGACATCCATTCCTCTGTCCCTGGGTCACCTCCACTCAAATCCCATCTACCAATAGGAAGAGGCAACAGCCCGGCCGTGCTGTCTGCTGGGATAGGGAGTGGGGGTGGCGAGAGCAACCCCATGCGGAGGATGCATAGCTGCATAGCTGGGACCTGCAAGCAACCCCCTGACCAGTGGTCTACAGCATCATGGCTTCCCTCTGGCCATGCCAGAGCCGAGCCACAAGAAAATATCCTCCACTCATTAATAATAAACGGGTACAGGAAGAGGCGGCCATGCCCTCAACCCACAAACCATACCCACATGTTGCTCCATCGTCACATCCTCACTACCGACGGAGACAATGGGCGGACGGCAGGCGCCGCTGCGCACCTTAGAGGGAACAGTGCCGTGCACCATACCTCCCAACTTTTGAAAGTCGTAAAGAGGGACACAAGAAGCCACGCCCAGCCACACCCTCAGCTACACCCTTAAAGGGAAACGCCACCTAAGAACATACCTCCCAAATTTTCAAGGTGAAAAAGAGGTACATTTGTTAAATTAGGCCATGCCCCTCATTGGGGGATGGATAGGTTAACAGTTAAAACAATAGAAACACTTTGAATAGACAAATGAATCATTTATTGCTGCAGATCTGCATGTTACACCCCAAAGAGGGACAAATAAGAACGAGGGACAGGGGGACACAGACTCCAAAGAGGGACAGTCCCTCCAAATCAGGGACACTTGGCAGGTATGTGATTAGTGTGTCCAGAACATGATGTAGGGGAAGGGGGCAGCAAGTTCAGCACGGCACCCAGCCAATACAGTGGAGAACAAAATCCAACAGGGGTGGGAGAGAGGGGAACAGGAAGTCACAATGGCAAGTGAATGACAGCATCTGGGGAGGGTTGGAGTTTGCTGTACTTACACAATGTGATTCTGGTAACGAGCTCTGTGCTGTGCCTCCTCATGTCACTGCACCTCACACTGATGTAGGGAGGGGAGGGGGGAGAGGTGGGAACCTGTCACGCTGTGTGTTCTCTATACTGGCACCAGCAGAATTCATTACAGTAGCTTCCTGGCTGAAGTAAACACACAAACACTCACCACGCCGATGCTTGAACTTCCGTGCTCATCTCTTCCCCTCCCTGTCACATGACTAGATTGTCACAACAGGGGGGCGACTGAGAGCTGATATACAGAAGCAGGAACTGCTTTTAATTCATGTTGCTTATATGATGGCTTCATCTTGCACACCACATCGGCTGTGCATTCTGCACCTGGCGCTGTTCCAATGGCCGGCCACAAAGTTTACAATTTTTTTTTTTAATGAAAGCTTTTACCCAGCTCAGTTAGCGCCCCCCTGAGGCATGGCGCCCGGGGCAAGTGCCCCCCTAGCTACGCCCCTGCACACACCAATCCCGGCGGTGGCCACGCCCACCCGGCTCCCCGTCCAATCCCAGCTGTGGCCACGCCACACTGGAGAGCTGAAGCCGATTGGCTAACAAGCTCTTATTGCAGGCATCACTAGCGGAGAAGTCTGTCACTGGCACTGAGAAGGGAAAGGGGCTGTGGGTGGGGGTAGAGAACACAGCGCCTTGCTGGGGATGAAGGCTCCATGCCTGACATAAGCCCTGAACGTCCCGCGGTAAGAGGGCAACTGGGCGGGACGCGGGAATCATATTGTGATCCCAGGATAGTCCCGCCCAATCCGTGACGGTTGGGGGGTATGCGTGCACCCGGCGTATAAGACAACCCCCCCACTTTGAAGCATGTTCTTCAGGGGCAGAAAGTTGTCTTATATGCCGGCAAATACGGTAGCTATTTGGCAAATCATATTTATTTGATTGAAACTGTATATTTACTGTACACACTTTGTGATCAATACGTTTATTTTTTGTATATATATTGTATCTAGGCACTATCTAGCATTAGAATTTTGCACAAGTCACTTTATTATTATAACCCAGGACCTACTACTTATTTTTTGTGCCGGCACAAATAATATAACCTTTCCCCACTCCATTATTTTTTTGTGAGTTATTTCGGGGGTATTTGGTTCCCTGATGAATCAGTTTTGCATTTGATACTTCATGAATTGGGGCAGATGCAGCTGTTTTTAATGTTGTTTTATGTTGTGATTGTGTGTTCCTCTTTGTATTTGTAACAGTATCGTTGACATAATAAAAGTGTCTGGTGCTCCTAATTGGGGTGGATGTGGCAAGTGGTCCGCAGTCCCTCCTTTGGAATGGTGAATCTTGAGGAGATGCTGAGTCCATGCTGAGGGTTTCTGACAAAAAATTCAAACAAAATTTACCCTTTGCAATGTTAAACACCTCAAATCAAAAAATGTTACAAACAATGCATTATAAACTGCTTCTTTACCATCTACATCTGGCTGCTTTGAAGTGGTGGTTGGGGGAAGGGCAGTGCTGGCCAAGGCCATAGGCTCAGATTCTTCAGGTGCACCTGGTGCCTCTGAAACCAAAAATGAAATAAAGGTAACATAACATATCTTTTATATGAAGCTTTACCTAAGGGAAAAATAAAGTTATTATTTTAGAATGTAATATTCTAAAACATTATATTTTTAAACATAAAGAAAAAAAAAGAAAAAAATACCTTCACCCCAGGCTGTGGTGTCATCCCCAGCATCCACACCCTGCAGCCAACAAAGGGGGATCTTTCTCTTCAGCATCTCCTCATATGGGCGATATGTGCTCTTTGGAGCCTGCTTTCTCCCACTATCCACCATAAAGTCAGACTCCATCTTTTTCATAAGACTCCTTCTCAATTTGTAGAAGCGTTTTCTTCAGGCTATGCCAGTGCGTGGATATTGAGCTAAGCTGGTAAGCTCCGCCACAATTTGTTCCTTTCTTGTTTGCCCAAGCACTGACTTTGTGACCCATATAAAAAGGCCACTTAGCCAGTGTCAGCCTCACAAGAGTATTATTATCCGCCAAATTAAATTCTGGCTCCCTCTTAGCATAAGGACACTTAGCCTGTGGTGCTGCCCCACCAACAGGCTGCATCCTATTCCTAGAAGGAGCTCCGTGGACACCACGCAGCCCACTGGTACGGGGGGCCCCAGGGGACCCTCCAGTGCAAGTCAGATTTCCAGAATTTGGCTCCATCCTATAGCTGCAAACACCACCAATCGCAACACACACAAGGACGCATGCAAACTACAGAATGGCAACAATTGCTGTATGTGTGGTGTAGTTTTAAGTGCTAGGTGAATCAATCACAAACAGGCCATGTTAATTGATGCTGAGATTCTATACAGGTGTGTGTGCATACATAGAACCTTACTACAATAATTGATTTAAATACAACATATATAATTATTTAAAACTGCTAGCTTGTTAAACAATGTAAAACTCATGATTACTTACATCTGCCAATATATGTGAACACACCTCCAAACGCTGAAAGGCTAACGGCTATTTGAATTTCTACAACAATCCTATGATTGGCCCATAGAGTTAGTTATGTGACCATAAATGCAAAATTACACAACAACTGATATGCAAGGCATAACCGCCACACCTGCGGATCGCTAATTACAGACCGGAAACAGCAATGAAATGCATGCGGCTGTAAAGCGTATGATACATTGGGATAAGTTAAGTTTAAATAAGGCTTTCTGTGTAATGTATCATGTTTGGATGCTGTGGCAAATGCTGTAGTGTATTCTTCATGTGAATATTACATAGGAGCAAGGCACTGGCGGTCTGTGTAGCATTACTACTGTCTGTGAGTATGTTGGTGATTTGTTACCTCAGTGCTGTTTCTTTATGAGCTTTCATTTTGTGGCATCTGCAAATATTGTGTAGGACAAAGAAAGTGAGGATTGTTTTTGAGACCTTTTGTGGTCTGTGCAGCATCTCCCCTCTTGGCTGTGTCAAACTTTGAAAGCATACTTTCAGCAGGCTGATGCTTGTTTCCACTATACATCTTGTTTTGTGTTGAACTGCATTTGTGTTGGTGCAAGAGGGTTTGATTGCTTGTTTGTGTTGATTTGTTGTGTGTGTGGGTTGGTTGGTTATTTTCTTTTGTTGAGTGCATGAGCTATGGCGAGTGGTGGTGATGGTGATTTTGGTGTTATGTTTGGTGTGTGGATGTGTTGTTGTGGCACCCCAATCCTTTGGTATCCGCCTCTCTGTATGGGATTTAAGTGACGAGCAGATCAGAAGCAGATTTCGTCTGAATCGTGCAGCACTATGCTCTCTATATGAACAGATAATGGCCAAAATCCAGCCCACCACTAGACACACCCACTCCATCTCTGCCATTTTTAGGCTCTGTGCTTCACTTAATATCTTGGCACGGGGCACTTTTCAGGCAACAGCAGCCCTCCTCAGCGGAATCAGCCAGGCTACAATGAGCCGCATTTTCCACCAGGTAGTACTGGCGATTTGTGATCTCATACCTATGTATATAACCTTTCCTGAAGAGGAGGAGGAGGAGGTTATTAAAATCAAACGTACTTTTTACGGCATGGCAGGGATCCCTAATGTGCTAGAGTGCCTGGATGGTACACATGTCCCTTTTAGCCCACTCCGTGCACAGGAACTGCACTATAGCAATCGGAAGCAGTTTCATTCTATGAATGTTATGGTGGTTTGCGACTCAGAGATGAAGCTGAGGGCTGTGACTTCTGGTTTCCCTGGCTCATGCCATGATCTTACCAATCAGCCCTGTGCAGGAAGTTTGAATGAATGCCAATGAAATGCTGCCAGGATGGCTACTAGGTAATTAATGTTATAAACATTTAAAAAAATAACTTCAGACCTTAACACCACTAGGCAGCTATTATATGTGCAGGTGACTACTACTAGCTCATCGCAAAACAAGATGTATTGTGAAAAGAAGCATCGGCCTGCCCAGGAGGAGAGAAGTTGTACAGTCCACAAAAGGTCTCAAAAATCATCTTAACCTGCTGTGTCCTACACAACCTTTGTATTTGCCACAGAACTGAAGCCCCTGAAGAAACAGCACTGGTGCCAGAAGTCCCCAACATGCCCGCAGACAGTAGTGAGGATACACAGACACGCTTTGCCCGACGTGAACACATGATTTCAGCATTCTTTGAGGTAAGTGAGCTAAACAGAGATATACGACAACCACATTAGAAAAGGGGGACAATTTTATTACATTACAGCATAACTTAAGATAAAAATACTGTAGTTAATTAACCAGTTTACCAGTTAACATAGACATAGCCACATATGGGTATAAATGATTCCTACCCAATAAATTAGTTTAACTCTTTTGTTTCCCTTACAGGCACCATGAAGAAATATTTGTTTTAAAAAAAAAAAAATAAAAAATACTTTTCTATTATATTAAAAAAATAAACTTTATTATGATTTACACAACTCTGGTGACATGTATGTTATTTTTGGTATGTGGTTTACCATTTATACATATTACAGATTGCCTGAAACACAACTAAAGCATTGAAATGCTCAAGCGCTGTCTTGAATGAGGTTTAACACCTCTACAGCGCCTCTACAGCAAATCACAAACATTGCATTTAACATTGCCAAAGTGATTACTACAGACTGCCATTAGCGACTGAGGCGCTCTGTAATAGCGACTCACGGTTAATTAACCAGTTAACATAGACATAGCCACATATGAGCATAAATGATTCCTACACAATAATAATTAATTTAACTCTTTTGTCTCCCGTACAGGCACCATGAAGACATTTTTGTTTTTTGGAAAAAAATTAAATTTATTTTTCTATTATATTAAGAAAAAGCCAAGTGAAATGCAGGGCAATAACCAAAACCCTCTATTAAATGTCAACCAAGGAAAAAGTCCAGCCCCATCTTAAGCAGATTAAAATCGATAAATCACCGGGACCAGATGGCATACATCCTTGTGTTTTAAGGGAGTTATGTACAGTAATAGACAAGCTGTTATTTATAATATTTGTGGATTCAATCATTACAGCGGCTGTTCCGAGGGACTGGCACTTGGGAAATGTGGTGCCAATATTCAAAAAGGGATCTAGGGGGGGAACCTGGTAACTACATACCGGTAAGTTTAACATATGTGGTGGGCAAGCTGTTTGAAGGTTTCTTAAGGAATATTTGGCTTGATGCAGAGCCTCCCCGTTCAGCTCCCCCGTGCGTTTCCCCGTTGGTTTTGGGCTTTGATCGGGTCAGGAAAGGGTGCTACGTTGATTTTAGTGTGCGTTTATGCGCTCAGGTGTGCGCTCAGCCGCCTTTCCGATTGTCGGCTCGCACGAGGCTGTTTCCCGGGAAAACGGACGCCTCGTTCATTGGTCCGTTTTTTTCAGTGATGCAGAGCCTTGATTTCCTCTTGAAAACACCCTAATAAAACGGGGCCGCCGAGCCTTCACTTATGGCAAGTCAGAACAGCCGTATTTGCACTCGGGCAATAATATGCAGTCCTCTGTTGGAGCACATCAGCGGCGCCAGCTCCGCGGTCTTGTCCTGCTGAGTATGGCAGAAACCAGGCTGCACCGCACGCCTTTGGACATCGATGGCATGAGTATTTGATATTTTTTATGTTTTTTTTTTTTGGGATCCTTTTTACAGGGTCTCCATAATTTTTATTTTATTGTTTGTGTGCAGGCATTTGAATATGGGACATAGGATAAATGTGCAGGCACTGGCCCTGATTTGGTTTTTGGGAGTCGTTTTTCTGGCTTTCCCTGCCTAGGAATTCCTGCCTACATGAGCGATTCAAATCAGCCGATCTATTTGGTGGCTGGCTACTGGGTATGTGTCTGAAACTAGTATTGGTTGCCCACCCTCTCTGACTGTGTTTGTTCCCGAAACACACTATTTGGTAACTTTTTTCGTAGTATATTTGGAGCCCAATTATTGATCTACAAATTAAATGGGTTAAGTGATTGTACCCTATTGCATCATGTTCTTGCCCTCTTATGTAAGTAGTATTCCCCAGACTTTTTTAATCAGAGTACAGGTTGGATGTGCATGTAGTCTCATTACAAATGTCCTTTCCTCCCACCCTACCCCGCTCACCTATTTGTCCCTCTTTTCTATTGTTGCAATGCACACCTTTTTTTATTTTTTTGGTTTTAGGGCAGGAGACTCTGCCTATCCTTTGGTCCCCTGGATGAAGACCCCCATCCTGCACCGATCTTCACAGGCATAGGAGCGCTACAATACTGCCCCCAGGAGGACTCGCTCTGTGTTGGAGCGAGGCTTTGTTCTCTTGAAGATGAGGTTCCGTTGTCTTGATGAGACTGGGGGGGCACTACAATAGACGCCTGCAACGGTCCTAAACCTAATCATGGCTTGTGGGCTACTCCACCACCTTTAGTTTCAGCCCTCCCCACCCCTCCTTTTTCTTGCACCCAAAGTGGCACCGCGCAAACCATACGTGCACAACTAGTGTTTTTTCAGAGACCACATTTTTTTTTTTTTTTTCAAACAAATTTTGTTTTGTCATTTGTTTTTTTGTGCCCAAAAGAAACATTACACGTGGCCACAGAAAATGTATTCCCCACAAATTAGTGGTATGTTGGGTTGCATGGTGACGAGGAATGATGTTGTGCCTGCAAATTGGCTGCAATGTGGGCCAGGCTTTGATTAATCTCACCCATATGTCTGGTTAGGGCAGAGATATTTCTGTTTAATACCTCTACTTGGGCGTTGAGGTTTGTGAGTTGGGTGCACACAGTCTCATTGAATTGCTGTGTTGTCGCAGCAAAGGCAATATTTTCCTGCCTCCATGTTTCCTCCAAAATTTGAAGTTGCCTTCTTTGGGAAATATGGCGTCTAGACTGGGTAGGAGCAGTGGGACGGGTGGTTGGTTCTGGTTCCGAAGGTGGTTGTGGATGTGGTGGCTGTGCCGGGGTTGACTGCGTTGCTGCCACTGGTGCAGTAGTGGTTAGTGACATATGTGGGGTGTCCTCCTCCAAATCTCGTATATGGTCGATGATGGGTGGGCTTCCTGTGGTCTGTAAAGAAATATAGCATCCTTTTAGTTTTTTTCTGGCCACAAAAGCTCGCAAATATCAATGTTAAAAGTACACACCAAGGCTCATTGACTTACCTCATCGCAATCCACAATTTGGGTTTGTGGTGTAGAAGCCTGGTGTGCCCTTGGCCTCGGTGCTAATGCAGGGGTTTGGGGGCCTGGTGTGTCCTGTTGACTTGGTCCTTAGAATGTAGATAGGAAGATTAGGTAAATGGCCAAGTACAGTGTGTTGTGTAGCATAACACTGCCTTCTTGAACTTTTTGTACTAGGTCATGGCAAAATCAGACTCACCTTGGGACCTTACATTCCAGTCTGTGTCTTGTGCCTCTGCCAGTCCCTGGATGCTGGCCGGGTGTATGAATGTATATACATGTTCCTCGGCGGGCGTAAGGATAATTTTAGTGGGTAAGCCACCCCCTGTCTGTTGGCTGGGGAAGATTAAATCACACCTAATAAGTGTTACATCCTTTTAACAATGTTACAAAAAATGCATTTTACTTTTTCCTTTACTTCTGCTCCACCCCCTGTCTGTTGGCTGGGGAAGATTAAATTACACCTAATAAGTGTTACATCCTTTTAACAATGTGACTAAAAATTGTCCATTACCTCTGCTGACGGTGCATGTCCATTTTTTTTTTTTGCTGTAGTATTTCAGGTCCCCAAATTTCCTTTTTATTTGCTGAATATCTCTCCGGACTGATCCCACACTATTGACCTGCCTGCAAATATTAGTCCAGATCTCCATCTTAGCCTCCTTAGTGGTGGTTTTGGAGGTGCGGCCAAATAGGGCATCATAATGCTCGCAAACTGCATTTGCCACCGCCATGCTTTGAGCATCGCAAAATCGGGCAGTTAGTGAGCCACGCCGTAGTTGTCTGCCACATGGGTGTGTGGTCTCCCCTGCCTCTGAGGAAATTGATGGTTGGGTATCTGGGGAGTCGTGTGTGCTTCTTTGGCTTATGGGGGAGGGGGATGTTGTGTGTGTGCTTCTCTGGCTTAATGTCTGGGTTCCTGCTGAGCTATCAGATGTGGAGCTGCATGTGGAATCTGAGGTACTGGAATTGGGGGAACCAGAGGGTGGAGGTGGAGGGGTGGGTGACCTGGGTGGGGTGGTGGTTTTTGCAATGCGCTTACCCTTGCTTATGTGTTTGGATTTGTGGGTATGCTTGATGTGTGGAGGTGGAGGATGCTGCATGGTCTGACTAGATGGGGCACCCTTGTGTGTGCGTGTTTTTTTTTGCAGGTGGTGGTGAATTGGTTAATGTACCCTTGGTCCTGCGTTTTTTTGAATGTGCCTGTTTGTGTGGAGTATCCACCGTTTTAGTGGGGGCATGTTCGGCATGTGTCTGGTGCCTGCTCTTCTGTCTTGTGGAGGATGAGGCATGTGTGCGGCTGCTATGTGCCTCGGCCCTTCTGTCTTGTGGAGGATGAGGCATGTGTGCGGCTGCTATGTGCCTCGGCCCTTGGTTGGCTCTTTTTGCTCCCTTTAGGTCTGCCCATATTGATATGGTATCCAACACAGAGCTGAGTGCCTTGTGCTTTAAATATGTTTTCCGTGTGGCCGTGGTCAACAGCGGGTGCGCGCCTGCACGCACGCACGCACTCACCTATGTCCCCGCGGGGGAACGTCAGAGCTATACCTTGCAAACTCAGAAAAGCTGTCGGCCGCAATCTTTACCCCGGAGCAGGACGACATCACCATGGATGTGAGTATGGGCGCGTGCGTTTATGTGCGCGCACACATTCCTTGTAATAAAAAAAAAACAAAGCGCCAGAATAGTCTGAAACAACTTAGTTTTTCACGTTACATACAAGCCCACCTTAGTTTAACACATGTATGCAGCTCAAAACTAGGCTACATGCAGATAGCAGAACTAGGGCAATGTGAGGCAGCAAGAGGTTCAAAAAGTGACTTTAGTTAGGCCAGCAAACTTGTTAATGCTTTTTGTGTACATGAGACAACAACAGTCTCTAATATCTGTGTCTTTGTCATGCAAACAGATTCACAGCAGCAACCAAGGGAGCAAGAATGGAGACTCCACCCCTGACGCAATATGCGCCTAAAACATTGTAAGTGGCGTTTTTTGGTACCAAAGTAAATGAACCAACAATTCCATTGGCCACAAAATGTAAAAACCAAAAATAAAAACCTAAGACTTTGTCTAAAAAGCCCTTTAAGCGGACCTTCACTCAGAATAAGAGTCTAAATTATGTTTCCCACACCCTGTACATAAAGTTTGCCCACCTTCAAAATCATCCTACCTGCACCTAGTGCATGTTATGAGGCTTTCAACATCCAAGATGGCGGATTATGGAAGCCGCCATCTTATCAGGCAGCCTGCAAACAGGAAGTGCCTTCTAACTGTGCTGCTCTGCATTCTGGGATTGCTGACCTTTTCAATAGGTCTCTGCTCTGTGTGAGCAAAGCACAGCTATAACCCACCCACTGTACCTTATCCCACTCTCCTCTCCTCAGTAAGTGTGATGCTTCTGAGTCAAGATGGCAGCGGCCGTATACTAAATTCCTGAACTGAGTTGCAGCCCAGTGGTGGAAAGAATAATTATTGATTGACTAAAAAATTACAATCTATTATTTTGAGATGCTGCGGAATCTTTTGTTAAGAGTTTGGGCTTTTCAGTAAATAACGCAGAAGGTCCGGTTTAAAAAGGGCCCCCAAAAAAAACACGCACAACCAAACCAAATAAACAATGCTAAACTAATGTTGTTTTTCATTCACAGATACAAGAAAATCACAGGCACAAGACACCGAGGCCTAAAGAATTTTAATTTGGCTTAAAATGAAAATAGTTTATTTGTTAAAACATTTAGATTCAATTATTTGTAAAAAAACTTTGTTTAAAAACTTCAATTTCAAACGTTGGAATAAAATAAAAAAAAAAAAAGTTGAAAGTTGTGTTTCCTGCAAATGTACAATCACACAACATCATCACACATTTACATGACACAAAAAGTTTAGATATAGTACAATAAATCCAAAACAATCAGAAAGAATTAAGGTATGCATTAATGGCAAGGAAAAAGGAACACAAAGGAGATTAAGGTATGCATTAATGACAAGGAAAAAGGAACAACCCAAATTTATTGTTCCCCAAAAAATATGTGTCAAATTGGCAGTGGTTGCCATATGTATATTCCAATGGAGTTTGAGGGATGTGCGCTTGCGTGTAGCCAGATTGGCAACTGAAGAGCCATGGAGATGTAAGTATACTTGCTAAAACCACCAAAATGGAAGGTCAAATACGACGGAAACCAAGCAGGTACGTTCAAAAAGGCAGGAAAAATCAGGGAAAAACGGGCCGCCCGTGTGAACGTGAACGGGAGCCACGATCAAATTGAAGGCACCCGAGAGAGCAAAAAAAGCTTTCCGAGTAAAGTGAAATTGACGGATCAGTTAGGGAGCCATTCCGACGGAGGCTCTGCATCACATTTGAGCCACGATTCAAACGGGAGCCCCGGACAATCGGAAGGTTTTAAGGGCAGTTCAGAGGAGGCTCTGCATCAGGCCCATTATCCTGGAGCACCTTGGGGAAAATGACCTTATTACTCCATATCAGAATGGATTTATGAGAAATCGCTCCTGCCAGACAAACCTAATCAGCTTTTATGAGAAGGTAAGTTCAAGATTGGATCAGGGGGAGTCATTGGATATCATACATCTTGACTTTTCTAAAGCATTTGATACTGTGCCACATTGAAGACTGGTACAAAAGATGAGAATGCTTGGACTGGGGGAAAACGTGTGCACATTGGTGAGAAACTGGCTTAATGATTGGAAGCAGAGGGTGGTTATAAATGGTACACACTCAGATTGGGTCACTATTACTAGTTGAGTACCACAAGGGTCAGTTCTGGAACCAATTCTCTTCAATATATATTAATGACATTGGGTATGGATTAAACAGTAAAGTCTCAATCTTTGCAGATGATACTAAGATGTGTAAATTAATTTAAACAAAGGAGAACAGCAGACAGCTACAAACAGATTTAGATAAATTAGAACCATGGGCTTTAAATGGCAAATTAAGTTTTAACACAGATAAATGTAAGGTTATGCACATGAGAAAGAGAAATCTGTGTCATGATTACACACTAAGTAAAGAAACACTTAGTTGTTTAGTTGGTAAACCAACAATGGAAAAGGACCTAGGAGTTTTAGTTAACAATAAGTTCAACTGTAGTAATCAATGCCAGGCAACAGCTGCCAAAGCTGAAAAGGATGATGGGGTGCATCACGAGGGGCATAGGTTCTCATTACCAGAGCATCAATTTACCCCTGTACAAGCCACTGGTCAGACCTCATATGGAGTACTATGTACAGTTCTGGGCACCTGTGCTTAAAAAGGACATATCAGAACTAAAGCATGTTCAAATAAGGGCAACTAAGTTAATAAAAGGAGTGTGGGGACTAGAGTACCCCAAAAGATTGTCAAAGTTAGGTTTATTTAGTTTAGAAAAAAGACACCTGAGGGGTGATCTAATAACTATGTATAACTATATTTGGGGTCAATACAAAGATCTGTCCTACAATCTATTCATACCCCGGAGTGTAATCATAACCCGAGGGCATCCACTAAGGTTAGAGGAAAGGTGTTTTTTCCACCGACATAGGAGGGGATTCGTCTCTGTAAGAGCAGTGAGACTATGGAACTTAGCTAGAGGAGGTAGTACTGAAGGATACAGTAAAAACATTCAAAAGTGGCCTGGATGCCTTCCAGGCATGTAATAACATTTCCAGCTATGGCTACTAGACCACTGGAAGTAGATTAACAGGCTGAACTGGATGGACTAAAGTCCTTTTATTCAACCTTACATACTATGTTACTATTTTACTGTGAAAGGCCAGCCAAAAGTACACACCTGCTGGTGTTGTAGACAAATACTGTTTAACCGTGCTGGAGCCTATTGCCCACCCCTTATATACGTACTAAGCAAGTCAGGCAGAGAAGTGCCAGGATGTGCACAGAGGAGTGGCAGAGGCCTACATTCATCAGGCAGATGGCGAAGCAGTCTAGGGGCGAGTGGCAGCAGGAGTACCAGCGAGAGGCCTGACCTCCCGATTTAAGCTAGCAGTCGTGTCTCGACCAGCCCCCCATCTGCCATCATCGATTGGTTAACACAGTCATCCACTTCATCACAAGTGACATCTGACATCCCCAGTCAACAGTAGGTGGGTTCCTCAGACACAACCCTCAGTTGGCATGGCCCGAGAGCAGTCCCTGTCCTCCAATTGCCTCTGCCCTATGCTGTTCCCTCACCCAGAGAAGTGTCTTATACTGTGGGTTCAGCTCCACTATTCAATGAGGAAGATCTTGTAGAAGACCGTAAGCAACTACTGCCCAGCCAAGAAGTGGAGGAGACACCAGCCGCTTCCGCCACTAGACGGACAAGTAGTAGTAGAAAATGGCATGGGAGGTGGTGTTGCTAGCGCTTTGGCTCCTGAAGCAGACACTGTAGAGGAACCTGAAGAGGACATTAGTGACATGCAGACACAACTCGATGATGGCGAAGCCGATCGTACCTATTATCTGTCACTCTAGATACTCTTGCTCTTCCTACTTCTAGTCAGTCATTCTGCCAGCAATACATTGGTGAAGCCATGTCCAAAAGACAACAGTATGCACCCTCTCATCCAATGGCGTGGAAGCTAAATGTGCTCCTGTCCAAGTTACTGGCGCTGCAGTCCCTCCCTTTTCAAGTGGTGGACGCTGCACCTTTCAGAGAACTGATGACTTGTGCCAAGCTGAGGTGGAGAGTCCCAAGCCATCATTTCTTTGCGAAGAAGGCAGTAACAGCCCTGCAGAACAGAAGGCGGGCCAGTCCTTGAGCCTGTTGGTGTGTACCAAAGTGCATGGCATCGCCATTGTGTGGAGCTGTAACTACGGTCAGGGATAACACGTGTCCTTCATGGCCCACTGGGTGAATTTGGTTCCTGCAAAACCACAACAGCAACTTGGACAGGTCACACCGCTTCTGCCTCCAGGCTCTTGGGCCATTGGTTCTTTGACAGTGTGCAACTCCACCTCCTTATCCTCCACCGTGCCCTCAGCCTCCACTGCATGGACAAGTCTCACTGCCCCTCCAGCATACCATGTGTGCACGGCACGGCGGTGTCATGCTTTTCTTTACATGGTTTTCCTTGGCGAACAGCGTCACGCTGGGGAGGAACTGTTAAAAGTCATTAATCAAGAAATCAAATTCATGTCTTACTCCATGAAAACTGTGAATGGGAACCATGTTGGCCGATAATGGGAAGAATATCTTGTCTGCGCAGCGACAAGGAAGCCTGAGCCATGCACCCTGCATGGCACATGTGTTCAATCTGATTGTCAAGTGTTTCCTGAAGTGTTCCCCCCATCTGCAAGGAAAAGTTGCATGCCCTTCAGCCACTCGTTCACAGCAAAGCAAACACTCTTTGAGTTGCAGGGTCAGAACAGTATCCCCCAACATTGTCTGATTTGTGACGTTTCCACACATTCCCTCTTCCATATGTTGGACCCAGTATACGAACAGAGAAAATCCATCACCGATTTCTTGATGATCCTGTAACTTCAAAGTAAACTAGAGCCAGCTCATACATGAAACCTGTCGTTTGCTCAGGCCCTTTGAGGAAGTCACTTATTAGTCAGTCACCAGGATTACAGGATGAATGACATAATTCGACTGCTTCATCTTCTACAACACGTGCTGGAAACGATGGCTGGGCAGGGCTCTGGAGACGTGATGTCTACATCTCATGGGCAAATGAGCCCTCTGAGCGCTAAACTGGAGGAGGGGGGGCACAGTGGAGCACAGTTTAGGTTTCATGAAATGGTTGGTTGTCTAGTCATCTGACAGGAGAGGAGGAGCAGCCAGAGGAGCTAGAGGGTTGTGAGAAGGGTGAGACAGAGGGCCCAGACACACCATGGCAGTATGCAGAGGAGATAATTTTAAGGGTTAAATCCCCCAAAAATGGCATGAGGTCCCCCCCCCCCCTACCCAGCATAACCAGCCTGGAGTTAGCTATTGGGGCTTGTAGAACAGGGCTTTGGGGAGGCAGGTAATGGGGAGCTGGGGGTTAATTTAGTGCTGAATATAAACAAATTGCTGCTATCATTGAGAGGAATATAGTAAAATCTACAAACATTTAATGTGTGCAGATGATTCAATTATCTAACTATATTGCAATGGAAAGCTTGTCAGAATAAAAATGTTACTCATCTTCAAAACAGACAGTGAAATCATGTCAAGCCAATGTGTAATCGCTAGTTAATTACTGCTATTAATGCAGCCATCTGAAATTGTGTAATACTTTGCTTCTTTGGTTACCTGTAATTTGCTGTATTAACCCTTCTAGCGCCAGCTACGTAAAATTCACGTAGCTGCCTCTCCTGTCGTTAAACGCCAGCTACGTGAATTTCACGTAGCTAGCGTTCCCTTACCTTCCGGGCCATCGGGGGGGCATCAGCGGGCCCGTTGCTGTGGAGCAGCTTGCAGGGAGTCCAGGGGTCAGGGGGAGGTGACCTGGGTGTGACCCAAGTCACCCGATCGCTCCCCTGACCAATCAGCAGGGGGCGCACGGCAGCTGTCATCAGCCGGCGCCCCCTGCTTACCTCATCCGGCGCAGCATCGTTTCTGGAGCCCAGGGCGACGGTAAGGCCGATCGCCAGCAAAACGCCCTCCACCAGCCTAGCCTCCGCCGCCCCTCGCCTCCTGCCTCCTGCCCGCCCGCCCCTCGCCTCCTGCCTCCTGCCCACCCCTCACCTCCTGCCTCCTATTAGCTGGCTATACGCGCGACGTGCGCCCGACGGCTCTCCGCTCACCACCATGCTGCCATCCATCCATCCATCCTATCACCCCCAATGCTGCCATCCGTCCTCTCACCCCCAATCCAGTCACCCTGTCACCCCCAATGCAGCCATCCATCCATCCATCTTGTCACCCCCATGCAGCAATCAATCCATCCATCCATCCATCCTCTCACCTCCAATCCAGCCATCCTGTCACCCCCATGCAGCCATGCATCCTGTCACCCCCATGCAGCCATGCATCCTGTCACCCCCATGCAGCCATGCATCCTGTCACCCCCATGCAGCCATGCATCCTGTCACCCCCATGCAGCCATGCATCCTGTCACCCCCATGCAGCCATGCATCCTGTCACCCCCATGCAGCCATGCATCCTGTCACCCCCATGCAGCCATGCATCCTGTCACCCCCCATGCAGCCATGCATCCTGTCACCCCCCATGCAGCCATGCATCCTGTCACCCCCCATGCAGCCATGCATCCTGTCACCCCCCATGCAGCCATCCATCCATCCTGTCACCCCCATGCAGCCATGCATCTTGTCACCCCCATGCAGCCATGCATCCTGTCACCCCCATGCAGCCATGCATCCTGTCACCCCCATGCAGCCATGCATCCTGTCACCCCCCATGCAGCCATGCATCCTGTCACCCCCCATGCAGCCATGCATCCTGTCACCCCCCATGCAGCCATGCATCCTGTCACCCCCCATGCAGCCATGCATCCTGTCACCCCCCATGCAGCCATGCATCCTGTCACCCCCCATGCAGCCATGCATCCTGTCACCCCCCATGCAGCCATGCATCCTGTCACCCCCCATGCAGCCATGCATCCTGTCACCCCCCATGCAGCCATGCATCCTGTCACCCCCCATGCAGCCATGCAGCCATGCATCCTGTCACCCCCCATGCAGCCATCCATCCATCCTGTCACCCCCCATGCAGCCATCCATCCATCCTGTCACCCCCATGCAGCCATCCATCCATCCTGTCACCCCCATGCAGCCATCCATCCATCATGTCACCCCCAATGCAGCAATCCATCTTGTCACCCCCATGTAGCCATCCATCTTGTCACCCCCATGCAGCCATCCATCCTGTCACCCCCATGCAGCCATCCATCTTGTCACCCCCATGCAGCCATCCATCTTGTCACCCCCATGCAGCCATCCATCCTGTCACCCCCATGCAGCCATCCATCCATCCTGTCACCCCCATGCAGCCATCCATCCATCCTATCACCCCCAATGCAGCCATCCATCCATCTTGTCACCCCCATGCAGCCATCCATCCATCCTATCACCCCCATGCAGCCATCCATCCTATCCCCCCAGGCGATCATGTGCTCCCTGGCGGCCGCGCTCGCACCCACCTGGCCTCCATCTTGGTCGGCTCTGACAGCCGGCATCTTGATTGGCCTCCTCGCCCTGCCTGCCCCGCCTCAGCCATTGGTTACAGAGCATTGCCGACGCGGGACATGAGAGCAGGCCGCCGGACTCCGCCCACCTGCTGGGTCAGGGACGTGTGACTGACTGAAGTACTGAGGAAGAGACCCCGGAAGAAAAGGTATTTAAAAAAACGAAAAAAAAAATAGATGTTGATTTTGGAGAGGGAGTGTGTGTGTGTATATGTGTGTTTTTTTTTTCAGTTTGGTCACGGGGCTCCCGAGCGCATGCCCATATGGGCGCCCGTGCCCCATGACCAACATGTAAATCTGGCCAGTTCGGTGGTTCCGGCGCCCTTCCCCAGGGGAAGACCAACCTCCACAACAACCAGTATAACCAGTGAGTTTCGGGAAGGCTTGCGCCCAGAAAGCTGCAACTACAACAACAAGCCTGGTACGCCTAGAACGCTTGAGGTGTGTACTTTCAGGGAACATGTGGTTTGTGGGGGGTATTTTTATTGAAAAGTGATGTTTTTGTTGAAAAAGCGCAAGGTGCGCACTTTGTCTGCAGAGCAGGAAATTTCAATGGAAATGCCCGTTATGCATACGCTTTGCTTTGGGGTAATTGGCAACCCTACCCTTGGAGGTAGCTATGCATGTTGGGTATTGTTCTGTTCAGAAGACCTTGCCATTTCAGATTTGATTCGTTTTTTTTGGTTAGCGCATGCTTTTTATAGAAAAATTTGGTCTTAATGCTGCATTTTTGCTATTTTTTTAGGGAAATCCGGTACAACCAGTGAGTTTCGGGAAGGCTTGCGCCCAGAAAGCTGCAGCTACAACAACAAGCCTGGTACGTCTAGAACGCTTGAGGTGTGTACTTTCAGTGAACATATGGTTTGTGGGGGGTATTTCAATTGAAAAGTGGTGTTTTGGTTGAAAAACCGCAAGGAGAGCAAAATGGTGTATTTTCTTTGAAAATTAGCTCAGTCGCTCTTTTTAGTTTTACGTGTCTCGTGGGCAGGAAAGGATGTCTACCAATACATATGTGGTACTGTTGCAATCGGGAGCAATAGGGCTTTTACACACAATTGGGTTGATTCAAAGAAACATGTAACAGCTTGGATTTGGGTCACGATCATCCTATTTTTCACGTCCGCTCGTGCGTTCGTATGAACTTGCGAGTGATTCAATAAGCAAATACGTTTCTATCCTAAAATATACGTCCGTTCGTATGGCAGTTCGGGAATCAGACCTATGTCAGTTTCCATCCTGAATTTTCCGTTTCATTTCTCAGGTTGCAACATTGGTTTTGCCCTTTTGCCTTTTTTGTCTGGACGTAAATCCTTCTGATCTTGCGGCTCCGCACTACAAACTTACCTCATTAAAGTGCATTCTAAATATTTGGTCTTTTATTTTTCTTTATTTCATTCATTTTGTAGTAACCAACCATTAATGAATGCATTTGCATAAGTAAATCTTACTTTGTTTAATTTTTACTTAACTTGCATTTTTTAATTGTGGATTTAATTTTAATATTTATGCTTCAAATGGTACAACTTTAAATTTTTAGTGTGGTTACCCACACCCTCTACATACAGATTGCTCACAAATATTAAAAAACACCCAGCAACTTCTGCATGTTATGAGCCTAGAAACAGCCAAGATGGCGGCTCAGGTATTATCGGGCAGCCTGCAAACAGAAAGGGCCTTGTGACTGTGTTGCTCTGGATTCTTTGATTTCTGACCTTTCCATGCCCCCAGCTCTGCTGTGTCTGTGCAAAATACAGCAGTAACCCACATCCTGCACTTTATCCCGCTCTCCTCTCCTCAGTAAGTGTGATGCATCTGACCAAAGATGTGCTTAAATAATTAAACAAAGCAAAGGTAAACAACTACACCAATAAATGCAATCTAAAAATATTATTCTAGTACCTCAATTTTAAAATAAATAACAAAGGACATAAGTTTCTTTAATTAACGCAAATATATTGCAAAATAAAGGTTTACATGCAAAGGACTAATTAAGGTCCACATTAAAATGCTTTTATAAGGCATACATGAATCAGGTATGCATTGCCATACAATTTATGGCCTCGGCCATGCTGATACATGCAGTTCATTGGAGCACAAGACGCGCAGACTCCTCCACATAGCCAAAAAACCTGTTCACGAACAGCAATCCGGCTGCTAAAAGGTGTCGGCTGTGGCTTTCTTTTAAAACTCGTTTAGAGGTTTCTCTGAATCACACCTAAACACATCCAATTAACCTAAGTTTTACGTTTTGATCGTAAGTTTTAGGATTTGATCCTAAGTTTTACGTTTTGATCCTAAAATTTAGGAACGAACTTCCGCTGATCGTAAGAGCATATACGCATTCGTACGTAGGCTCGTGCGAGTCGGAAATGGCCAAAAAAACAGGAAAAAATGACTAACACCCACCCAGACTTACGATTCTCGATACGAAATCAATTAACTTTTGCTCTTTGAATCGAGGGGAATATGATTTTCTGGAACAACTTGCATGTTTTATTAGGAAAACACACTAAAATTGTAAAAAAATGTTTTTTTGGGTTTTTTTTTACATATTTTCCATAAAAATATTTAAAAAACACTGACAATCTTACAAACAAGACACTTCATGTTAAAGCCCAGACTGTGCTGAAAAAAACAATATATAATTGTCCAGGGAAATACTGGGAAATCTCTTCAAAAATCACAGTTGAACATGTGGAGCGCAAAATAGTGCAAAATGGTCTGGCAACAAAGGGTGACAAAATCTCAAGGTAGGCTGGCGGTTAAAGGGTTAAACCGGACCTTCAGCGTGATTTAATGAAAAGCCCAAACTCTTAAAAAACTGTTCCCCAGCATCTAAAATTAATATATTTTACGTTTTTAGTCACTAACTTATTATTCTTTCCCCCACTGGGCTGCAACTCTGTTCAGGAATTTAGGATACGGGCGCCGCCATCTTGACTCAGAAGCATCACACTTACTGAGGAGAGGAGAGTGGGATAAGGTACAGGGGGCAGGTTAAAGCTGTGCTTTGCTCAGACAGAGCAGAGCTGGGGTCAGGTAAAGGTCAGCAATCCCAGAATGCAGAGAAGCACAGTCAGGAGGCACTTCCTGTTTGCAGGCTGCCTGATAAGATGGCGGCTTCCATAAGCTGCCATCTTGGATGTTTAAAGGCTCATAACATGCAGTAGTTCCAGTAAGGATGATTTTTAATGTGGACAATCTGTATGTACAGGGTGTGGGAAACATATAAGAAAGGTCCACTTTAACTGAGATAATCATTTGCCACAAATAATTGCTAAAGAACCACTTAAACTGTAATTAGATTCACTGGAAGTGGCATTAAGAGCCTAGAAGCAACTGCGCCATTTAGTGACGATGGTTTTATCACTGTGTCACTCTATGCCTTATATATGACGTGTGTCACAGCTCCAAAAAGAATGCCTTATACAGAAAAATGTATGACTCTTGTCTTCTTCATGGTGCAGCATGCCGCTGCTGTATAACCTACACCAGTCATAAGTTACCAAAGAATGATGAAAAGAAATTCAAAAAAAGGAAATAATTTGTATAACATGTGAAAAATGCAAACACATGACTTTGATGTTGCCAACTCTTATTCTTTTGCAAATTGTCAAAAATCACTTTTTCCTTCTGATTTTCACTCCAACAAATTAATCTAACCTAAACAAATATTAAAAACACCACAAAGTTTGTCATATTTTTTATCTCAACAGTGTTTTCAGATAACTGTAATGATATTATGGCACCAGTGCCTCAAAGATAGACTACCAACTTCCGCTGCAATCAGGCACTGACAAAGGCTGGCCTATGGTGAGAAACTTAGTTCGATAAAGTAAGTTTTTATTCAAGAACAGATGTTTTTACTTGCAGCACATTCAATAAACATTTATGGAAATATCATCAAAAAACAGTGGACACACCAAGTCGAACAGTAATGTCAGCAATCACTTTATACATTGGGCTCTCCTAACAGGAAACCTTTCACATCCCTTGGGAACCTTCTGACTACTTCAGGACATTAACTAACAATTGGTTCCTGGTAAGTGGAAAGGTTGGCCAGCTTCACAAACCTCATCCTTACAATATAACAAATAGATCCACATAATATCACCACAATAAGAATGTATTTGCAGGCACTCTTCGTGTCACTTAAAAGAATTAGAGAGCTGGGTGCATGAAAAGATCAATATTGAAATTAAGATACTTTAAGATTGGTATTTCATAACTTGGCATGAGGCAATCAATACATAAAATTTGTTCAAATTTTATTAAAATTCAGGGTTAAAATGAACCCAAAACTACCACAAATTGATTAAGACCAGAAACTAGTCAAGTTCAAGTTTGACAAATTGACGTAAAGCAAATCTAGGAGGATTTACTCATCTTTATTCTCAACTAACTAAGAGGTGTGAAAAACTTACAGACAGAATGAAACCAAAGAATGAGCCCCTGACTTGCATACATTAAAGTTGTCACATTGTTTATTACTGGTGTCACTCGAATCTTTGTTTGTAATTCAGGACAGCCTGATTCTGAACATCATTCTAGTCTACAGGGTGGGGTATGAGCAGGGGCGGACTGGGGCACACCGGCCCTGCTGCACTGTTCTTAATGTCACTATATACACACCTTATTTTTGTTCCATAAGATGCACCCAGGGTTTAAAGGACTAAAATAAGAAAGAAAATATTCTGAACCAAATGGTGTGCTTAAATTCCCCCATTCAGTGGGGGAATCCCTCAGTACAGCCAGTGGGGCATCCCTCAGTACAGCCAGTAGGGGCATCCCTCAGTACAGCCAGTAGGGACATCCCTCAGTACAGCCAGTAGGGGCATCCCTCAGTACAGCCAGTGGGGCATCGTATTGTGGGCATAGTATTTATTATCATAAGATACAATATTTGTGCCCATAAGACGCACCTGCCCATAGGACGCACCTAGGATTTGGAGGAGGAAAATAAATATTCTGAACCAAATATTGTGCTAAACCGTCCCCCTAAGAACCAACTAATAGACAAGGTACAGAATTCCCCCATTACAGGCAGGGGGAAATTCTCCCCCTCATCCCCCTTGGCCAGTGTGGCATTCAACCCTCCCATTCCCCATATAGGCAGTGTGGCATTCCCCCCTCCCATTCCCCATATTGGCAGTGTGGCATTCCCCCATCCCATTCCCCATATAGGTAGTGTGGCATCCCCCCTTCCATTTCCAATATAGGCAGCGTGGCATCCCCCCCTCCCATTCCCCAAATAGGCAGTGTGGCATCCCCCCTCACATTCCCCATATAGGCAGTGTGGCATCCCCCCCTCACATTCCCCATATAGGCAGTGTGGTATTCCCCCCATCCCATTTCCCATAGGCAGCGGGGCATTCCCCCCTCCTATTTCCCGTGTGGCACCCCATCCCATTCCCATATAGGAAGTGTGGCATCCCCCCTCCATTCCCATATAGGCAGTGTGGCATTCCCCCTTCCCATTCCCCATATAGGTAGTGTGGCATTCATCCCCCCTCCCATTCTCCATATAGGCAGTGTGGCATTCCCCCCTCCCATTCCCCAAACAGGCAGTGTGGCATCCCCCTGCTATTCCCCATATAGGCAGTGTGCGGTGCGGTGTACACTCTATGTGTGCTGGCGCCGTGGCAAAGAAGAAGCGGAGGCAGCTGTATCTGCCGCTCCTTCCACCCACTTTTGGGGAAACATAAGTGCGTCTTATATTGTGAAAATGTGGTATATGATAATTTTAATAGTTTTTAATAAATAGTGCTTCAATTGTCTATGAATAAAATGGCCCACAAATTTTCCACTTTTCGGGTCAGATACCATTTACTGGTTATGCACACACAATGATATCAGAGGAAACAGAAGCATTCTAAAAGATAATAAAGTATTAGAAGCAGGTTTAGTAATAGTGGAAGCAATGGTTTTCCCGTTAAAAAAATCAGAATTTGTTTCCTCCATTTTTTTCAGTGTCATGCTGAAATGAAAAGAAATCGATTGGTGCCTAATCCCTAGCTGTGTATTCGGTTCCCTGGAATACTAAAGCCATACCTCCCAACTTCTGAAAGCTTGAAAGCGGGACAAGCCATGCCCCCGGCCACACCCCCGTCACGCCCCGGCCACACCCCCGTCACGCCCCGGCCACACCCCCGTCACGCCCCGGCCACGCCCCCGTCACGCTCTCCAGCTCCAGCAATGTCGGCTGCCTTCACCCCTGCATGCGGTACGTAGCCCCCCCACCCCTGTGCGCCTGCCCACCCACCCCCGTGCGCCTGCCCACCCACCCCCGTGCGCCCGCCCCACTCTCTCACCCCACGCGCCAGGAAGTTATCTTCCCGCCGGCGTCATTGCGGCCCTGGGCTGTCACAGCGCAGGGGGTCCCGGGACATTTGGTAATGTTCCGGGACCGCGGGATCCTTCTAAAAAATCGGGACAATCCCGGGAAAATCGGGACAGTTGGGAGGCATGCTAAAGCTGCCTAATTCCCCCCAAATTGTGCAGGAAGACCATCAAACATCTGAGAAAACTTTTGGGAAGTTGGAGCTTCTCTTTAGCCTAGCAATTTTAAACCCCCCCTTGCGATCATCTGCATATATTAGAAGTAGGATTTTAAAAGGAGAAGGGGAAAGACCTTTACATTTAAAACAGATATACAATATACAGTATATTATACAATAATGTACCCTGCCCCCCCCAGAATAATCCCTCCCCCCAATGAGGGCACTGGTCCACTCACGACTGCCAACCCCCAGTCTGGCATTAATAACAGACCTACCTTTGCCCAGTGCTGCTTCTGAACAGGAAATTACTGCACACACTCCAATAGGAGGTTCTTGACTTTGAATTTACATCTGTTTCTGGGACCCTATTTCATGAAGCAACATAGAATAAAATTAAACTGGACCACAATCCCTAAAAAACTATTCCCCTGCATCTAAAATTAATATATTCTACGTTTTTAGTTGCTTAATTATTATTCTGTTCCCCACTGGGCTTCAACTCTGTTCTGGACTCTAGGATATGGGTTCCACCATCTTGCCTCAGAAATATCACATATTGAGGAGAGGGGTGAAAAGTACAGGGGGCAGGTTATAGCTGTGCTTTGCACAGACAGAGCAAACCTGGGGTCAGGAAAAGGACAGCAATCCTAGAATGCAGAGCAGCATAGTCAGACGACACTACCTGTCTGCAGGCAGCCTGAGACTCCACGGCCCACCATCTTGGATGTTAAAAGGCTAAAAAAAAACAATAGGTGCAGGTAGGATGATTTTTAATGTGGGCAATCTGTATGTAACATACAAGATAGGCTCTTATTCAGGGTGAAGGTCCACTTTAAGTACTGTATTTGCTATCAAATATAGCAGTTCAGAACCAAAATGTTTCGGGAAGGATCCCCATAAAAATAATGACAGAGATTTTAAACTCCTCTTCCAAGTCCCTGGTAATTTTAGACGCTACTGGGGTTATGGCTTCTGACCCGGTGCAAAGCCACTAACAGACTGGGCTTGTATCTAATCTGGCTGATGGCAGTTATAACGACTAGAGGACTCAGTTTAATTTAACGAGGAAAATGTATTACGTGCTCACAGGAACAGTGACGCCAGCCAAGCGCACATGACACAGATTTCATCACAGAAGCCAAATGTCAGACCATGAAGTCTAGTAGAAGGAGTTGCTCAGGTCACAAAAAACAAAAGTCACAATATTGCATAGATTTTTAAACACAGCAAGCCCACATTTTGCAGCAGCATACTGTGTGTGCCCAGTTGTCAAGGCAGTTTGTTACTTGCCTTGAAATTCTGTGGCACAGGTAAATGTTAAAATGGTGTCGGGGGAGGTAAAATTATTATGCTTTTTTGGGCTCTTTAACCCTTTTATAGCCAAGCCCGTAACACCTACGTGCTGGCTTGGCTGGGCGTTAAGTGCCAAGCACGTAGGTGTTACGGGCTGCACTGTAACTCACCTCCTGACGATCAACGGACGAAAACAGCCTGGATCCCGCCTCCACAGTTTAGAAGGGTCATGGGGGGGTCATCTGGAGGTGACCCTGACCTCACCCCAGTCATCAGATCGTCGGTGGACCAATCCGAAGAGGGGCGCACGGCTGTTGTCATCAGCCGGCGCCACCACTTTAAAAACAACTTGCAGTCTTGCGGTCTCCTCTTTGTTCACCGGCTCGAGGTAGGTGTGTGTGTGTGGGTGGGGGTGCGGGGGAGTGTGTGCGGTCAGTGATTTTTTGTTGGGGGGGGTTGGGGGGGTGACTGTACCCTGATCGGTGTCAGCAGGGGCGGACTGACAGGCCGGTCCAATCGGCCGTTGTCCGCCCTCGCACACCCAGGAACCCAGAAAGACCGACGACAGCCAGCTGATCGGGGGGGGCGGGGGGTTCGGGGGTCATGGTCGCCGATCCGCCAGCATCCCCAACCCCCGATCCGATCCCCCGATCCGATCCCCCCCCCCGATCAGCTGGCTGTAAAAGTTCCTCGCGGGCTGTGCGCTGTTAGAGGGGGCCTGACTGGACTCATTTGCGCACCTATCCCCACCCTGCCACCCATCCATCCATCCATCCACACCTATCTCCAGCCTGCCCCTGCCACCCATCCATCCATCCATCCGCACCTATCTCCAGCCTGCCCCTGCCACCCATCCCTCCATCTTCACCTATCTCCAGCCTGCCCCTGCCACCCATCCATCCATCCACACCTATCTCCAGCCTGCCCCTGCCACCCATCCCTCCATCTTCACCTATCTCCAGCCTGCCCCTGCCACCCATCCATCCATCCGCACCTATCTCCAGCCTGCCCCTGCCACCCATCCATCCATCCGCACCTATCTCCAGCCTGCCCCTGCCACCCATCCATCCATCCGCACCTATCTCTAGCCTGCCCCTGCCACCCATCCATCCATCCGCACCTATCTCTAGCCTGCTCCTGCCACCCATCCATCCATCCACACCTATCTCCAGCCTGCCCCTGCCACCCATCCATTCATCCGCACCTATCTCCAGCCTGCCCCTGCCACCCATCCATCCATCCACACCTATCTCCAGCCTGCCCCTGCCACCCATCCATCCATCCACACCTATCTCCAGCCTGCCCCTGCCACCCATCCCTCCATCTTCACCTATCTCTAGCCTGCTCCTGCCACCCATCCATCCATCCACACCTATCTCCAGCCTGCCCCTGCCACCCATCCATCCATCCGCACCTATCTCCAGCCTGCCCCTGCCACCCATCCCTCCATCTTCACCTATCTCTAGCCTGCCCCTGCCACCCATCCCTCCATCTTCACCTATCTCCAGCCTGCCCCTGCCACCCATCCATCCATCCACACCTATCTCCAGCCTGCCCCTGCCACCCATCCCTCCATCTGCACCTATCTCCAGCCTGCCCCTGCCACCCATCCCTCCATCTTCACCTATCTCTAGCCTGCTCCTGCCACCCATCCATCCATCCGCACCTATCTCCAGCCTGCCCCTGCCACCCATCCATCCATCCGCACCTATCTCCAGCCTGCCCCTGCCACCCATCCATCCATCCGCACCTATCTCCAGCCTACCCCTGCCACCCATCCATCCATCCGCACCTATCTCCAGCCTGCCCCTGCCACCCATCCCTCCATCTTCACCTATCTCTAGCCTGCTCCTGCCACCCATCCATCCATCCACACCTATCTCCAGCCTGCCCCTGCCACCCATCCATTCATCCGCACCTATCTCCAGCCTGCCCCTGCCACCCATCCATCCATCCACACCTATCTCCAGCCTGCCCCTACCACCCATCCATCCATCCACACCTATCTCCAGCCTGCCCCTGCCACCCATCCCTCCATCTTCACCTATCTCTAGCCTGCTCCTGCCACCCATCCATCCATCCGCACCTATCTCCAGCCTGCTCCTGCCACCCATCCATCCATCCGCACCTATCTCCAGCCTGCCCCTGCCACCCATCCCTCCATCTTCACCTATCTCTAGCCTGCCCCTGCCACCCATCCATCCATCCGCACCTATCTCCAGCCTGCCCCTGCCACCCATCCATCCATCCGCACCTATCTCTAGCCTGCTCCTGCCACCCATCCATCCATCCGCACCTATCTCCAGCCTGCCCCTGCCACCCATCCATCCATCCGCACCTATCTCCAGCCTGCCCCTGCCACCCATCCATCCATCCGCACCTATCTCCAGCCTGCCCCTGCCACCCATCCCTCCATCTTCACCTATCTCTAGCCTGCTCCTGCCACCCATCCATCCATCCACACCTATCTCCAGCCTGCCCCTGCCACCCATCCATTCATCCGCACCTATCTCCAGCCTGCCCCTGCCACCCATCCATCCATCCACACCTATCTCCAGCCTGCCCCTGCCACCCATCCATCCATCCACACCTATCTCCAGCCTGCCCCTGCCACCCATCCCTCCATCTTCACCTATCTCTAGCCTGCTCCTGCCACCCATCCATCCATTCGCACCCATCTCCAGCCTGCTCCTGCCACCCATCCATCCATCCGCACCTATCTCCAGCCTGCCCCTGCCACCCATCCCTCCATCTTCACCTATCTCTAGCCTGCCCCTGCCACCCATCCATCCATCCGCACCTATCTCCAGCCTGCCCCTGCCACCCATCCAGCCATCCACACCTATCTCCAGCCTGCCCCTGCCACCCATCCATCCATCCGCACCTATCTCCAGCCTGCCCCTGCCACCCATCCCTCCATCTGCACCTATCTCCAGCCTGCCCCTGCCACTCATCCATCCATCCGCACCTATCTCCAGCCTGCCCCTGCCACCCATCCCTCCATCTTCACCTATCTCTAGCCTGCCCCTGCCACCCATCCATCCATCCGCACCTATCTCCAGCCTGCCCCTGCCACCCATCCATCCGCACCTATCTCCAGCCTGCCCCTGCCACCCATCCCTCCATCTGCACCTATCTCCAGCCTGCCCCTGCCACCCATCCATCCATCCGCACCTATCTCCAGCCTGCCCCTGCCACCCATCCATCCATCCGCACCTATCTCCAGCCTGCCCCTGCCACCCATCCCTCCATCTTCACCTATCTCTAGCCTGCCCCTGCCACCCATCCATCCATCCGCACCTATCCCCAGCCTGCCCCTGCCACCCATCCATCCATCTTCACCTATCTCCAGCCTGCCCCTGCCACCCATCCCTCCATCTTCACCTATCTCCAGCCTGCCCCTGCCACCCATCCATCCATCCGCACCTATCTCCAGCCTGCCCCTGCCACCCATCCTTCCATCTTCACCTATCTCTAGCCTGCTCCTGCCACCCATCCATCCATCCATCCATCCACACCTATCTCCAGCCTGCCCCTGCCACCCATCCATCCATCCACACCTATCTCCAGCCTGCTCCTGCCACCCATCCCTCCATCTGCACCTATCTCCAGCCTGCCCCTGCCACCCATCCATCCATCCATCCGCACCTATCTCCAGCCTGCCCCTGCCACCCATCCCTCCATCTTCACCTATCTCTAGCCTGCCCCTGCCACCCATCCATCCATCCGCACCTATCTCCAGCCTGCCCCTGCCACCCATCCATCCATCCGCACCTATCTCCAGCCTGCCCCTGACACCCATCCCTCCATCTTCACCTATCTCTAGCCTGCCCCTGCCACCCATCCCTCCATCTTCACCTATCTCTAGCCTGCGCCTGCCACCCATCCCTCCATCTGCACCAATCTCCAGCCTGCCCCTGACACCCATCCATCCATCCGCACCTATCTCTAGCCTGCGCCTGCCACCCATCCCTCCATCTGCACTTATCTCCAGCCTGCTCCTGCCACCCATCCATCCATCCACACCTATCTCCAGCCTGCCCCTGCCACCCATCCCTCCATCTTCACCTATCTCTAGCCTGCTCCTGCCACCCATCCATCCATCCGCACCTATCTCCAGCCTGCCCCTGCCACCCATCCCTCCATCTGCACCTATCCCCAGCCTGCCCCTGTCACCCCTCCATCCACACTCATGCCTCCATCCACACTCATCCCCAGCCTGCCCCTGTAATCCCTCCATCCACACTCATCCCTCCATCCACACTCATCCCTCCATCCACACTCATCCCCAGCCTGTGCCCCTGTCACCCCTCCATGCCTCCATCCACACTCATGCCTCCATCCACACTCATCCCTCCATCCACACTCATCCCTCCATCCACACTCATCCCCAGCCTGTGCCCCTGTCACCCCTCCATCCACACTCATGCCTCCATCCACACTCATGCCTCCATCCACACTCATGCCTCCATCCACACTTATGCCTCCATCCACACTCATGCCTCCATCCACACTCATGCCTCCATCCACACTCATGCCTCCATCCACACTCATCCCCAGAACAGGGACGGGGCAGAGGTGGGACAAGGGGTGGGGTCTCGCTGAGGGCCCTTGGTTTTTTTGGTCCGGGGGCCCTGAGTGGTGTCAGTCCGCCCCTGGGTGTCAGTGGTGATGGCTGCGCTCCGTAGGCTGCTCCGGGCTGTGACTGGGCGCCGGTGCCCGGTGGCGGCACATCTCCGGTGATGGTGGCGGGTGCGGCCGGGGCCGGGCTGGCTCTGGCTTGCTATGCGGCTTATGGCGGCGGCCGCCTGCAGCACCGGAGACGGGACCGGCTGATGGTGGAGAAGAACTGGGGGCCCCGGGGCTTCCTGATGCCGGTCACAGCCGCCAACGAGACGGTAAGAGAAAGGGGTGGTGTGCACCCCATTATACACCCCAATATCCTAATGGAGGCAGGGTCAGGGGGAGGTCACTGTGAAACCCCCCCGAATGCCCAGATCAAATCACCTCACCCCGCTTCTACTGCGCAGGTGCAGCCACTCATCCAATCCAGTGCGCTAGTAGAGTGAATCCCCAGTAAAACTTACCTTACCACCGCTCTAGCTATAGCATAGTGCGGCTATTGCCCATGCATGTGTTATTAGATTGGGGGATCAGGTAGTCATTATCAGGCATTCAGTTCACCCACACTCCCTAATCTTAACTTTTTCCCTTAGGTGGTTCGCTGAGATTTGAAGATCGCTACTGCTTTTTGTTTGGACCGTGCTCTTTTGGGACCTTGGCCCCTTCCTCCTTTTGGGACCTTGGCCCCTTCCTCCTTTTGGGACCTTGGCCCCTTCCTCCTTTTGGGACCTTGGCCCCTTCCTCCTTTTGGGACCTTAGCCCCTTCCTCCTTTTGGGAGCCTAGCTGGGATCCCGTGACCTGCTGCTCCTGACTCCACCACTTCTCATCGGGTTGTAACTATACACTTTTATTTCTATTTTTGTCTGTTTTTTTGCTTTGTTTTATTGTATTGTATTTTTTTGTTTAATTTTTTGTCTGTTTTTTGCTTTGTTTTATTGTATTGTATTTTTTTGTAATTTGTCTTTAGTTTTAGCCTTTAGTTTTAGCCTTTAGTTTAATTTTTTTTAGATTTTTTTTTTGCATTGGGGTATGGCTGGTAAGCGGTACACTGCACAGGAAGCTGCGGCTTACCTGATGGCGTCTGACTCGGAAGATTTCAGTGAGTCAGGGTCTGAGTTCTTCCCATCAGATAGCGAGTCAGACAGTGTATACTCTACTGAGGAAACACAGCCGCGCAGTGCTACCAGTAGTAGCCACCGTAGAAGGGATAGTACCGCACAAAGTGAGGCCACGCTTCAGGCGAGTGTAGTGCAGGATGAGGCATCGAGTGCTGCAGCTGGTGAAGGAGCGTCTGCGTGGAGGCCTCCTAATAATATTTCCCCCGAAATTCCCCCTTTTGATTCGGTCCCCGGGGTCAATGTAGACACCGCAAATTTTGGTGTCATTGACTTTTTCAAATTGTTCCTCACAGAAGCCATCCTACTGGATATGGTCTTCTATACCAATCTCTATGCCGAGCAGGTCTTAGCGCAAAACCCCCTGCAGAGGCACGCCCGAGCTCAGGCATGGCATCCCACAAATTTGAGTGAGATAAAGAAATTTTGGGGGCTCACTCTAGCAATGGGTATCCTAAAAAAATTTAGTATTTCCTCCTACTGGGATACCCAAACCATATTGGCAACTCCATTATTTCCGGCCGTAATGTCCAGAAACCGCTACCAAATTTTACTGCGGTTTCTGCATTTTAACGACAATTCCACTGCTATTCCCCGTGGTGAGCCCGGTCACGACAGGCTGCATAAATTACGGCCCCTGCTCAACAGCCTGTCAGATCGCTTCGCAGTAGTGTACACCCCCGGCCAAAAATTATCAATTGACGAGTCACTACTGCTTTTCAAAGGGCGCATTGTTTTCGGCAATATATCCCTAGCAAGCGTGCCCGCTACGGGATTACATTTTACCAATTATGCGATAGTGTGACCGGCTACATCAAATATTTTCGAATCTATGAAGGAAAGGACACCTATCTGGACCCCCCTGGTTGTCCCCTTGATTTGTCAATAAGTGGAAAGATCGTTTGGGACCTTATGACTCCATTGTTGGGTAGAGGTTACCACTTATATGTGGACAACTTCTATACCAGCATCCCCTTATTTCGCGCCCTTTATTCGTTGGATACCCCGGCCTGCGGCACCATCAACCCTAAACGCAAAGGATTGCCCAGGCCACTACTTGAAAAAAAATTAAAAAGGGGGGAGTCTTATGCTCTAAGAAGCGATGAGGTCCTGGCCATGAAATACATGGGCAAAAAAATGTATTCCTTCTGACAACACTCCACGATGAGTCAGTTGTGAATGTAAGGCAACGTGGTCCCCGAGCCCCTTCCCAAAAGCCACGTTGCATAACCGATTATAATAAATTCATGGGTGGCGTTGATAAAACGGACCAAATATTAACTTATTACAACGCCACCCGAAAAACTCGAGCCTGGTACACTAAAGTTGCTATCCATTTGGTCCAAATGGCAACCTACAACAGCTTTGTTGCCTTCAAGGCAGCAGTGCCAGGCTCCAATTTATCGTACATAAAATACCAGCAGCAGTTACTCCCTGCTTTGTTGTTTGGGGATACTGCGGAAGAACCAGATCTGCCTAGCAATGACAACCAGGCCGGATTAGTAGGGAAGCACTTTATAAAGTTGTTTCCCGAAATTGGTAGAAAGCGGTATCCCCAGAGAGCTTGTAGGGTTGGTAGGAAGCGTGGCATTAGAAGAGATGTGCGGTATTATTGCCCGACCTGTCCCAGCCAACCCGGGTTATGCCTCGAAGATTGTTTTGAGGTATACCATACTCAACTAAATTATTGAGCAATGCATTTTTTTTTTGGTAGGTAGGCCCCTTTTAGGATTAGGTTTCTTAGGTATTTTGTGTTGCCATTATATTTTATTTTCTTTTAGTTTCTTTTCGCTGTTGCTAATCCGAAGGGAAATGGTGGAGCAGGAGCAGCTGGTTACTTGTGGCAAGTGATGATAAAATGTGACCAATTTCAGGTTCTTGATTCCTGATATTGGTCATTGATCACTGCACTGATCCTATAATCTGATGACACAGCTACAGTATCCTATAATCTGATGACACAGCTACAGTATCCTATAATCTGATGACACAGCTACAGTATCCTACTTGCACTTCTTAGAACAGGTAAGAAATTGTTTTGTTTTTCCATAGCGCATGTGTTAGTTTTGGGTGATTGGTAACTGTACCCTTCAAAGCACCTATGCATGTGGGGTATTGTTTTGTTCAGCAGCCGTTGTGCTTTCAGATTTACTGCGTTAGTTTTTGCTTGCTTATTGTTTTTATAGGAAAAAATGTTTTTCAATCTGCTTTTTGCTTATTTTTTTAGCGAAATCCTTTGGAACCAGAGATTCTGCCAATCAATAGAGTCCGAAGGAAGTCACAGACGCCAACAAGCCCAGTAGGCTTAGAAACCTTGAGGTATGCACTTTCCAAAAATATATAGTTTGTGGGGGGTATTTCAAATGTAAAGGGTTGTAAATTTGGAGAAACTGCAAGGTGCGCACTTTGAGTGCGCCGCTGATTTTTTCAAGTAAAATTACCCTCAAACGCATGCTTGACTTTGGGATGTTTGGCAACTCTACACTTCAAAGTACCTATGCATGTGGGGTATTGTTTTGTTCAGCAGCCATTGTGCTTTCAGATTTACTGCGTTAGTTCTTGCTTGCTTATTGTTTTTATAGGAAAAAATGTTTTTCAATCTGCTTTTTGCTTATTTTTTTAGCGAAATCCTTTGGAACCAGAGATTCTGCCAATCAATAGAGTCCGAAGGAAGTCACAGACACCAACAAGCCCAGTAGGCTTAGAAACCTTGAGGTATGTACTTTCCAAAAATATATAGTTTGTGGGGGGTATTTCAAATGTAAAGGGTTGTAAATTTGGAGAAACTGCAAGGTGCGCACTTTGTGTGCGCCGCTGATTTTTTCAAGTAAAATTACCCTCAAACGCATGCTTGACTTTGGGGTGTTTGGCAACTCTACACTTCAAAGTACCTATGCATGTGGGGTATTGTTTTGTTCAGCAGCCATTGTGCTTTCAGATTTACTGTGTTAGTTCTTGCTTGCTTATTGTTTTTATAGGAAAAAATGTTTTTCAATCTGCTTTTTGCTTATTTTTTTAGCGAAATCCTTTGGAACCAGAGATTCTGCCAATCAATAGAGTCCGAAGGAAGTCACAGACACCAACAAGCCCAGTAGGCTTAGAAACCTTGAGGTATGTACTTTCCAAAAATATATAGTTTGTGGGGGGTATTTCAAATGTAAAGGGTTGTAAATTTGGAGAAACTGCAAGGTGCGCACTTTGTATGCGCCGCTGATTTTTTCAAGTAAAATTACCCTCAAACGCATGCTTGACTTTGGGGTGTTTGGCAACTCTACACTTCAAAGTACCTATGCAAGTGGGGTATTGTTTTGTTCAGCAGCCATTGTGCTTTCAGATTTACTGCGTTAGTTCTTGCTTGCTTATTGTTTTTATAGGAAAAAATGTTTTTCATTCTGCTTTTTGCTTATTTTTTTTGCGAAATCCTTTGGAACCAGAGATTCTGCCAATCAATAGAGTCCGAAGGAAGTCACAGACGCCAACAAGCCCAGTAGGCTTAGAAACCTTGAGGTATGTACTTTCCAAAAATATATAGTTTGTGGGGGGTATTTCAAATGTAAAGGGTTGTAAATTTGGAGAAACTGCAAGGTGCGCACTTTGTGTGCGCCGCTGATTTTTTCAAGTAAAATTACCCTCAAACGCATGCTTGACTTTGGGGTGTTTGGCAACTCTACACTTCAAAGTACCTATGCATGTGGGGTATTGTTTTGTTCAGCAGCCATTGTGCTTTCAGATTTACTGCGTTAGTTCTTGCTTGCTTATTGTTTTTATAGGAAAAAATGTTTTTCAATCTGCTTTTTGCTTATTTTTTTAGCGAAATCCTTTGGAACCAGAGAATCTGCCAATCAATAGAGTCCGAAGGAAGTCACAGACGCCAACAAGCCCAGTAGGCTTAGAAACCTTGAGGTATGTACTTTCCAAAAATATATAGTTTGTGGGGGGTATTTCAAATGTAAAGGGTTGTAAATTTGGAGAAACTGTAAGGTGCGCACTTTGTGTGCGCCGCTGATTTTTTCAAGTAAAATTACCCTCAAACGCATGCTTGACTTTGGGGTGTTTGGCAACTCTACACTTCAAAGTACCTATGCATGTGGGGTATTGTTTTGTTCAGCAGCCATTGTGCTTTCAGATTTACTGCGTTAGTTCTTGCTTGCTTATTGTTTTTATAGGAAAAAATGTTTTTCAATCTGCTTTTTGCTTATTTTTTTAGCGAAATCCTTTGGAACCAGAGATTCTGCCAATCAATAGAGTCCGAAGGAAGTCACAGACGCCAACAAGCCCAGTAGGCTTAGAAACCTTGAGGTATGTACTTTCCAAAAATATATAGTTTGTGGGGGGTATTTCAAATGTAAAGGGTTGTAAATTTGGAGAAACTGCAAGGTGCGCACTTTGTATGCGCCGCTGATTTTTTCAAGTAAAATTACCCTCAAACGCATGCTTGACTTTGGGGTGTTTGGCAACTCTACACTTCAAAGTACCTATGCATGTGGGGTATTGTTTTGTTCAGCAGCCATTGTGCTTTCAGATTTACTGCGTTAGTTCTTGCTTGCTTATTGTTTTTATAGGAAAAAATGTTTTTCAATCTGCTTTTTGCTTATTTTTTTAGCGAAATCCTTTGGAACCAGAGATTCTGCCAATCAATAGAGTCCGAAGGAAGTCACAGACGCCAACAAGCCCAGTAGGCTTAGAAACCTTGAGGTATGTACTTTCCAAAAATATATAGTTTGTGGGGGGTATTTCAAATGTAAAGGGTTGTAAATTTGGAGAAACTGCAAGGTGCGCACTTTGTATGCGCCGCTGATTTTTTCAAGTAAAATTACCCTCAAACGCATGCTTGACTTTGGGGTGTTTGGCAACTCTACACTTCAAAGTACCTATGCATGTGGGGTATTGTTTTGTTCAGCAGCCATTGTGCTTTCAGATTTACTGCGTTAGTTCTTGCTTGCTTATTGTTTTTATAGGAAAAAATGTTTTTCAATCTGCTTTTTGCTTATTTTTTTAGCGAAATCCTTTGGAACCAGAGATTCTGCCAATCAATAGAGTCCGAAGGAAGTCACAGACACCAACAAGCCCAGTAGGCTTAGAAACCTTGAGTTATGTACTTTCCAAAAATATATAGTTTGTGGGGGGTATTTCAATGTAAAGGGTTGTAAATTTGGAGAAACTGCAAGGTGCGCACTTTGTGTGCGCCGCTGATTTTTTCAAGTAAAATTACCCTCAAACGCATGCTTGACTTTGGGGTGTTTGGCAACTCTACACTTCAAAGTACCTATGCATGTGGGGTATTGTTTTATTCAGCAGCCGTTGTGCTTTCAGATTTACTGCGTTAGTTCTTGCTTGCTTATTGTTTTTATAGGAAAAAATGTTTTTCAATCTGCTTTTTGCTTATTTTTTTAGCGAAATCCTTTGGAACCAGAGATTCTGCCAATCAATAGAGTCCGAAGGAAGTCACAGACGCCAACAAGCCCAGTAGGCTTAGAAACCTTGAGGTATGTACTTTCCAAAAATATATAGTTTGTGGGGGGTATTTCAAATGTAAAGGGTTGTAAATTTGGAGAAACTGCAAGGTGCGCACTTTGTGTGCGCCGCTGATTTTTTCAAGTAAAATTACCCTCAAGCGCATGCTTGACTTTGGGGTGTTTGGCAACTCTACCCTTCAAAGTACCTATGCATGTGGGGTATTATTTTGTTCAGCAGATGTTGTGCTTTCAGATTTACTGTGTTACTTCTTGCTTGCTTATTGTTTTTATAGGAAAATATGGTTTTGAATCTGCTTTTTGCTTTTTTTTTAGGGAAATCCTTTGGAACCAGAGATTCTGCCAATGAATAGAGTTCAAACCAATGCACCCACGCCAACAAGCCTAGTATGCTTAGAAACCTTGAATTGTGCACTTTCCAAAAATATATAGTTTGTGGGGGGTATTTCAAATGTAAAGGGTTGTATTTTTTGAAAAACTGCGAGGAGTGCAAAGTATTTGTATTTTATCTGAAAATCTCCTCTAGCGCTCTTTGCAGCAGGAAAGGGTGTCTACTAATACATGTGTGGTACCGTTGTAACCGGGAGAAAAGGGGCTTTTACCCTCAATATGTTTTTATTGAAAAACCTTTATTTTCGATTAAAAAAAAACACTGCAAAATGTAAAAACGTGTGTATTTTTTATTTTCTTTCACATATTTTGCCCAAAATAATTAGGATAAAACTACAAAATTGATAAACAAGAGATATGATGTTAAAGCCCAGATTCTGCTGAAAAAAACAATATGTAATTTTTATGGGAAGTCCCAGAAAATCCCTTCAAAAATTACAGTTAAACATGTGTAGCTCAAAATTGTGAAAAATGCTCTGGCAACAGAGCGTGACAAAATCTCCAGGTGGGCTGGCACTTAAAGGGTTAAAACAAGGTTGGCAAAAAGGAAGGCATAGGACATAAATGGATACTAGTTTATTTAACAGCTTTATATTTTAGACAGGGTTCCAAAATGCTTCTAAATAGTGTATATTTATCCAGGGAAATGCATCTTCACACATTCTGATTTTCAAAATTTTAAAAAGATAGGATACAGGTAGGTTATGAATTAAATGCTAGAGATATATCCATTTCACGTTTCTTTCAAGGTAGACTCGCTGCTTAATGTTTCTGCTGACCGCTCAGTTGCCCTCTTTTTATATTGCAATTATTTGGTTGTTACTTAACACCTAAGAACTTATATCTGAGATATCTCACCCTTTTCTTGGGATTGATTTTCCTCTCTTTGCACAGTTACAAAGTATTGATCTCCTGTTTCTTAATGTTAAAGGTTTTGCAGTGGCATTTAAGTTTAAAGCGACTGCATATCAATGTGGATATATCTAACCGCCTACGAACTTGAACCAAGGCAATCAAGAAAATATTTTGAGATAAATTGTGAGATCAGACAAATTACCACACAGACCAAAACAAGTTACCATAAAGTTTCTTTACAAAAGTGGTTGAACATTCCAGACTTCCTAAACTAACCTTAATTTGATGATCTGATCCAGCTAGCGCACTTGGATGATCCCAAAAAATGTATATGCACATCCTACAGTATGCACAGAAAATCCTACAGTAGGCTAAAATCAACCATAAAGTAGCAGTTTCCTTCTTTATGTCCTTTGTACAACATCTTGCACTTGGTTGCTCCATACAGGTTTATTACCTAAGTCAGGTACTGATCCAGGGCTTTGGGACTCCAGGCAATGGCAATTATAAGCTCACCTGAAGCCTGTCCCATGTGCCTCTCCTCCATTTTCTCAGTATGTGCATATATCACTAGTCTTCTTTATCTGTGTCATAAGACCCATTTTTTGCATGACCTAGCTTCCTCCGCCTATTTATTCCTCTGGACCATTTCCTGGTGTATGATTTGAGCCTGAACCTGACTACAAATCTTTGCTTGTTGCCCAAGACCACAACCAGAAGCTGACTACACATTTTTGCCTGTTACACAAAGGCCTCACTTTCAAGCAATTCAAAAGCCTACATTTTTTGTCTTTTTTTTTTTTTAAAGATTTTTTTTTATTTGCAATTTGTAAAACAATCACTAGCTGTTACCAGCAGCACATATACAAACATTGTGAAGAAAAATTCCCTAGGCACAGGGATGAACACGTGATTATGAGTACATAAAGTTTAATGGCTTGAGTTCACTAAAGGTGCTACATATGAGAGCTTTCTTAGCATATTGAATCAGGACAATTGTTTATACTGTAGATGGTATCTACAATCTTATGAAATTTTCAGTGACTACCTCTTGTTTTGTAGGTGGATTTATATAACCGGAGTGCATCATTCACCAATTTTATCCAGAAGGGTATTGTCAGGGGTGTAATATCTTTTCATTTTAATAGTATAGCTTTCCTAGCTTAAAAGAAGTGATAGCATATTTACTTTGTTTTTCTCCAGCTGGCAGTCTATGTGGACATATCCATGATGCAAGATTTTAAGATATGAATGGGCTGGGGTGTGCCCTGACAATGGTGGCGGGCGGACGTGGGTAACCGAGCTCCCATCCCTCAGACCCTGAACCTAGCAATCTATCCAACAGCAGTGACTCCAGAGCTAATGGGGAGAAGGAAAGAAAAAATGAGAGCTGGCGGAGAGCAGAAAAGAAGATCCCCGAAAGCCAAGCTCCCTGATTTGAGCCTGGAGCTGGGAGCTGGAACAGCAGACAAGATGGCGGCCATGGCTGGCGGCGCAGGGAACGACTCACCTTTACCTCTGGGAGATCCGGTGTTGATTAGCGGAGGTCTGGGGAGATCCCCCGAAGCAAGAGCAGCGGTTCTGACCATCAGGCGAAGAGCAGCGAGAAGAGCCCACCGAGGAGTGAAGCAGGTGGGTACACAAAGATGGCGGGCGGCGACGAGGGTGTAGAGAAGCTGCCGCCCACAGCAAATGACACCGCTGAAGCTACGGGCGCAGCGCTGACAACCTGCCCCCCTGTGCATAGCACAGGCCCCGCTGGCATCCCTGCGAAGTGTAGCCAAGTGAAGAGCACAGTGTATGGCAGTGTGGGGGAAGAGAGGGAAGAAGAGGGGGAGCCGCCCGTAAAGAAGATAGTAAAGAAGATGCCCCTAAAGATACTGAGCCAGATGTAATGACAAACCAAAAGGTGAGATTTGGCCAAGGGAGCGTGTCAATTTGGGATGCCCGTCGGGCAGAGAACCCAAGCAACAGTAAACCTGCCAGAGGGAGTGGGCTGGAAAAATTTGCTTTTGCTCCAAAATCAGGTGGTGGCGGTCACACCTCCAGCTCAACTGTTGCCCAAAGCCTATCCTATGGGGCACGTACTCTGCTGCAGCGGCCGCCGAAGGAGCTGATGGGGCGACAAGGAGCCCTTCGCCAGACAGGAGGGACGTCTGTGCCACCCTGCTCCCCGCTGACACCACTAACACCTTCCCCGGAGAGGTCAGGGGGACCGCAGCACAATAGCCCTACTCCCATGTCGCCTCCCGAACCATTCCGGACCCCAACATTTCCCAACATTTCCCCCGGTGTGGTTGGGTCCAGTCCCAAGTGCTGCTGCCAACATATGCTCGAATCTACATCTGCCTGCGGCTCCACCTAATGCAGTAACGGAGGAAAACAGCATTCACCAAGAAACTATCTTACTCCTGAAGGGGATGCCAACCAAAGCGGACATTGAGAGCCTGAGTGCAAGATATGAAGAGGCGCATAGGAAGGAGATGGCGGTGGTCAAGCAGCAAGTTATAGAAATTGACGACTTTGTCGTCGTATTCAGGCCCTAGAAGCCAGATGTGACAGACAAGAAGCCTTGTTACAAAGGTGCCAGCTACAAATAGACGATATTGAAAATAGGAATAGAAAAAACAACTTAAGGCTCAGGGGCATCCCAGAGGCCTCTCCTGGGGAAGATCTGAAGCAGATCGATCGTCACCTCCATTTTCAACAAGGTACTCGTGAGAGACCCGTTCACCCCAATCAAACTGGACAGAGTCCACGGGGCTTTGGGCCCGAGAAGGCAGGATTAGTGCAATCCTAGGGACATAATCTGTAGGGTTCACATCTACACCCCGAAAGAAGAAATTGTTAGGAAGAACTGGGTTGTGGGGCTGATCGAGCTTGACGGGACTGTTGTCAAAACCCGTCGAAGACTTATCCCGGCGAACCCTGCAGATGAGAAGATTCCTGAATCCTTTGCTGGAGGTGGTAGTTAAAGTGGGAGCAATGTATCGATGGGGTTTTCCTTTTCATCTGGTAATCAAGAAAGACAGGAATGCCTTCCTGCTGAAATCTCAGCGGGATCTTGAGAGCCTCTTCGCCTTTTTTCAATGTGATCCTATCCAGGTTCTGGACTGGCTTGCACCCAGTGTGTCTCCAGTGGCCCAGCGCGAAGAAGGATCCAGGCGGAAGGGTCCAAGGAGCTATCGGGACCTGAAGCGCCTTAGGAGACCCTCGCATCAATATGTCGCGGAGCATTAAGGGACACTGTGGATCGGTGAGATGGCCCCAGACGCTTCAGATATTTAGGCGGGCATTTGGCTGTCTCTCCTTGGCCTTCCCCTGGGCTAACCATCTGGGGAGGCGGCCAAGGACGCGGCTGAGTGTCTAAGAACCGGAGGTGTAACAGAGGCCTCTGGGGACTTCTGGGTGTCTGACGTTTGCTATTGTATTCAACAGTGGTAATTTCTCGGGTTTCATTTCTCTAGTCACTCTGTTTACTACCTGTTGGGCCCCGGGCTCAGTTATTTGTGTTTTAATCATGTTGAATTTTGCCTTAGACGCTGTTCATGAGGATCTCTTCTAGACCGGGTCATGGGGCCGAGGGTTCCGGCCGCAGATTGGCCCCCTATAGAGAAAAGACACCTCACCCCCAATAGGCTGACCAGGATGGGACTGGTTACCTGTCGGACCTGGTTTTTATCCGTGAACGATACCTTAGTTGTTTAGTGTTTCGACCCATCCCTCCCAGTGTGTTCTCCTCCCCTTTCCCTGCCCTAGCCCTTCTATAGGGGAGCAGAAGCCCTACCCAGTACATCAAGCGGTCTCCAGGTCAGACCTTGTGGTCCTTTCATTGGGGGTCGGAAACCCAGGAACGCAGGCAGAGTGCAACTAAAGTCATGGCTGAGGTTTAAGTGGTGTCTCTTAATTTTAAAGGCCTAAATAGCCCAGAAAAAAGGTCCCTAGTTCTTAGAAATCTCAAGGGGTTGAAGGCCAGGGTCACCGTCTTGCAGGAAACGCATTTCGGGGCGAAGAATCCCCCCTCTCTTGGCTATAAATCCTACCCGAGGTTGTACCACAGCCACACCACGGACTTTAGGTCCAGAGGGGTCAGTATATTGTTGGATGCGGCCCTCCCCTGGGAACTGGTAGACATCAAAACAGATGGAGATGGTAGGTGGATTTTCCTGAAGGGGAAGATCGCTTCGTGTTCATACATGTTTGTAAACACTTAGGCACCCAACACTGGTCAAATTGCCTTCCTTGAGCGAGTGCTAGAGGACCTTGCCTCTTTTAGAGAGGGTGAGCTGATCATAGAAGGGGACTTTAACGTGACGCTGAATCCAGTCATTGACACGTCGAGGGGAGGTCCTCATGAATCCTTCGCTAGGTTGAAGCGACTCAAAAAAGTATTTGCTCTTCACCAGCTAGTAGATCCTTGGAGAATACACCACCCGAACGATCGAGATTATACCGTCTTCGCCGCACCAAATGGGTCATATTCTAGAATAGATCTATTTTTGATCCTCCATGCCTCCTTGTCTCAGATCACAGACACGGGTATTGGCAATATCACGGTTTCGGACCACGCCCCCATCACGCTCACTACTACTTGCCCCCATCCTATCCCGAGGTGCTGGTCCTGGAGACTGAATGCTTCGCTGCTATATGACCGAAACGTATTATCTGAGGTTCAGAGGGACCTGAAGGAATACTTTGAGTTGAACACCTATGAGGAGATTGGCCCTGGGGTCCTGTGGGAGGCCCATAAATGTTTTATTAGGGGATCCTTTATTAGGATGGATGACAGAATCAAGAAAGAAAAGGAGGAGCGCACTCAGGGAGACTGGGAAGCTGCGATAAAATAAAGGCCCAACTGGTTAAGTGCAAAAAAGTCTTTTATGAGTCAAGAGACAAATGTGGTAGGCTTTTAGCGAAAGCCCTGCGGTCTTAAAGGGCTAAGACATATCCCCAAGATCACTAACGCATAGGGCCGGATGGTCCACCTTACTAAAGACATAGCCAAAGCCTTTCGTAAGTGCTACAAGGCGCTGTACAACCCTCCTAAAACCCTGGGAGAAAAGCGGGAGCAACGTATAACCCATTTTTTAAAAGAATCGGGATGACCAAATTGCCTGAGGGGGTACTGAAAGAGTTAGAAGAACCCATCTCACTGATTGAGCTACAGAGGACAGTGGCTAGCTCAGCAGGAGCCCAGATGGTTTGAGTTTACAGTATTACAAGAAATTGTTGCCTCTCCTGGCTCCTAAAATGCTAGGTTTGTTTAATTTCATCAGGGATGGCGGGGGCCCTCCCACCTGACACCCTTAGGGCTCACATCTCTGTGCTCCCAAAAGAAGGTAAAGACCCAAACGTCTGTGCTAGCTACAGACCAATCTTGCTTCTGAATACTGATATTAAGCTATTTGCGAAAATCGTAGCCTCCAGGATCGCCCCTCACCTGTACCATGTCATAGGCCTAGACCAGGTGGGGTTCATGCCGCATAGAGAAGCCAGGGATAACACAATAAAGGTATTGAACTTAATCCACCTGGCCCAGCAGAAAAACCTCCCCTCTCTACTCCTTGCCACCATTGATAGGGTAAACTGGCAATTTATGCAATCCACGTTCAAACACATTGGTTTAGGTCCTAATATACTGATCTGCATTGAAAGCCTCTAAAGCTCGCCATTGGCATCAGTGAGGGTGAATGCTGTGCTCTCGGACGCCCTCAGGATCACCAACGGGACTAGGCAGAGATGCTCACTTTCTCCATTGATTTTTATTCTTACCCTCGAACCCTTCTTGTGCAGGGTCTGATGGAATCCAGACATCAAAGGTCTTGTAGACCTAACAAATCATTATAAAGTAGCCGCATATACAGATGACCTGATCTTCTGCCTGTCGGGGCCCGAAACATCCCTGCCCAACCTGATGGAGGAGCTGAGGCGATATGGTGAACTCTCAGATTATAAAATTAATTTTCAAAAGTCTGAGGCCTTGAATGTGAACATTCCTGCAGTTAGATTTGGCAGCATCCAGAGCTTGTTCCCTTTCAAATGGGCCAGAGAGAGCGTGACATACCTTGGGACCAAAATTGGGGGCAATTTATCAAATATTTTCACACTAAACACTAAACGAATGCGGCGAAAGCATGTATGCCTCAAATGTGGAAAAAGGTAGAGCCCCCCTCAATAGCAATGTAGGTGCTGAAGGTCAACGAGATTATGCGTTTCGAGAGCCTGATTCTAGCCAGAGAAAACAGGGAGGAGAGCTTTACGTGTACATGGTATAAATGGCTGGAGTTCTCCGAGTCTGACGAATGCAAGACATAGGGGCCTCCCTTGTACCCCTTCCCCTCCCTTCCCACCCCCCCTCTTCCCTCCCTTCCCACCCCCCCTCTTCCCTCCCTATTCTTCGTCCTCTCCCTATGTTAATAGAATAAACACTGTTAAAGTTCATTGGTGTTTATAGACACAAGTGGCAGAGAGCAGAGTAGGTAGCTGACATTTAAAAGTGTGTTTGTACTGCCTGTTGATGCACCTATTCTGTTAAATAATGCCATGTTTTCTGTATTATCTACATAAAAATCATAAATAAAGTATTAAAAAAAAAGATATGAATGGGCATGATAGACAGATAGACATGATAGATAGAAATCCAGCATGTTTTACCCAGAATTCTTGTAATCTATTACATGAGCATAACATATAGACAAAGTCCCTCAGTGCCTCACTGCATCTATGACAAACGTCTGACGGGAGATTACCCATGGGAAACAGCCTTTTGAGAGTACGATAGCATTAGTGTAGTGTTGTAAGTTGCATAAGTTTATCTTTGTAGGCAATTACTGTGCTAATTACTGTGCTAATACAAACCCCTCCCATTTTGCATCTGTTAGATCTTCCATTATTTTTGCCATTTGAGGCTATCACTTTTGTTAATGGCCACTGATGTTTCAATATACAAATAATAACTAGAGATGTGTCGGTTTGGTTTGTTCTTCAATATTGTTTTTTTCTATTTCTGTGGGTGTAAGCAAAACTCTTCCCCCACCACACTGTGTCCTTGTAGCATGCTTTAATTTAAGGTATTTAAATATCCAGCCCCCAGGGACATTTGAACTCTTCATCAGAGAACAGATGGTGGACATTAGGGATGAGCAAATTGAATCTGACGACTCCAAAGTCATTATGAATTTCAGGAAAAATTCAATTCTTAACAAATCGAATATAGCAAAGATCCGCGCAATTCACTTTCTTAAACTCCATTTAGTGCAGTCCAGGCCATCTAAAATGGTGGATACACATGTCAAGACATGTCCCATGGGGCAAAGAATCCTGGGAAGGCATCACATGCAGCCTATCGGCAGTCAGCCCCCCCAGTGATGTTGCAGCCCTATATAAGCTGCGGCCATCTTGCAGACGCTTATTTCAGCGGTGTATTGCGGCGAAAAAGGGACAGGGAGAGAAAGAGCCATGGAGAGAAAGAGAGAGAAAGAGTCAGGGAGAAAAAGAGACAGGGAGAGAAAAAAAAATATCCACCTCTTGCTTTTGTACCAAAACCTTGTTTTACAGCTTGCTGTAACACATTTAACTGGCCCTCATTGGGGCATCCCGTTTAAGGGCATCTGAGAGTTTTTGCATTTGGTTTTGGTTTTATGCCCAGGTCTTGAAAGCCTAGTTAGTGTTAAAGGCCACACACCAAGCCAAAATATCCACCTCTTACTGTTGTACCAAAACCTTGTTTTAAAGCCGCAGTACCCTATTTAACTGGTCCTCACCGGGGCATCCCATTTAAGTGCATATGAGAGTTTTTCTGTTTGGTCTTATGCCCAGGTCATGAAAGCCTAGTTAGTGTTAAAGGCCACACACCTTGCCAAAAATATCCACCTCTTGCTTTTGTACAGAAACCTTGTTTTAAAATTTGCTGTAACTAATTTAAATGGCCCTTACTGGGGCATCCCATTTAAGGGCATCTGAAAGTTTTTGCATTTAGTTTTATGAACAGGTCTTGAAAGCATAGTTAGTGTTAAAGGCCACACACCTAGCCAAAAATATCCACCTTGCTGTTGTACCAAAACCTTGTTTTGAAGCTTGCTGTATTGCATTTAACTGACCTAATCAGGGCATCTCATTGAGTTGTATCTGAGAGTTTTTGCATTTTGTTTTATGCCCTGGTGTTGAAAGCCTAGTTAGTGTTTAAGGTCACATAGAAATACACACCTGCTGCTGTTCCAAAAATAAAGTGTAGTGTATTGTTTTCCCCTCATAAGCGCACTAAATATGTCAGGAAGAGAAGTGCCAGGATGTGCCAGAGGTCGTAGCAGACTAGGGACAAGTGGCAGAAGGAGTCGCAGTGAGAGGCCTGATCTCCTGGCATCAACTAGCGGTCGTGACTCAACCAGCAACACATCTGCCATCATCCATTGGTTAATGCAATCATCCACTTCATCACAATTGACATCTGACACCCCCAGTCAATAGTTGGTAGGTTCCTTAGACAGAACCCTCAGTTGGCATTACCCGGGAGCAGTCCCTGTCCTCCCATTGCCCCTGCCCTATGCCATTCAGCTCCACGATTCAATGAGGATGATCTGATAGAGGACAGTCAGCAGATACAGCCCAGTGGAGGAGACATCCACTGCTTTCTTTGCTAGGTGGCCAAGTAGGGATGAGGAGAGTGGCATAGGATGTGGTGTTGCAAGTGTTCCGGCTCCTGCAGCAGACACTGTTGAGGAACCTGGGGAGGACATCAGTGACATGCAGACACAACTCGATGATGATGAAGCGGATTGCACTTAGGAGCCGGGTGCAGAAGGGGCTTCATCATCATCAGGAGAAGAGGGTTGCAGGTTGCCTGTGAGGTTCCCATTTAAGGGCATCTGTAAGTTTTTGCATTTGGTTTTATGAACAGGTCTTGAAAGCCTAGTTAGTGTTAAAGGTGTCAGGTTCCACTCACCCGTTCCCCAGTCCAGCGGCGTCCCCGTGGTGCGGCCGCCCGCTGCGCGGCCTCCTGCCCGTCAGCCACAGCGAGCGGCGGCTTCTGCTGGCGTGCGCGCGCCTCCTCGTCCTCCATCCGGCGGCCCCGGCTTCCTCACATGTGCTCACGCGCGCGCGCGCGCGCGCGAGCACGTTCCGTTTATGCCCTGCCGTGCTCCCAGCGCGGCTGCCGGAGGAAGAATTAATTTAAGGGCCAGGTGGGGTGGGGGGAGTGTTCGGCTGCACAGGGCCAATGAGCCCTTGAATTGGGGCTGAACGCCCCTGGGGTTGTAGATGGGCCAATGAGCCCAGGGTAGGTAGGTTGCCCTCATCCCTCGTCCTGGCCAATCCCAAACCAGTTCCTATGTGCACCAATCACACACCCATTCCCCTCATCCCCAATCTTGTCTGTGCCTATATCTGGTTCGCTCCGTCAGTCACCCAGTGCCTGTGATAGCGCCTTGTACCCTGCATAGTCTTGTGATATACCTTGTTTGATCTCCGTTACCAACCCCTGCCTGAACCGACTATTCTCGATCTGATCTCCGTTGCCGACCTCTGCCTGAACCGACTATTCTCGATCTGATCTCCGTTGCCGACCTCTGCCTGAACCGACGATTCTCGATCTGATCTCCGTTGCCGACCTCTGCTTGTACCTTGACCTTGAGCTGCCTCTTCCTTCTGTACCGCTGCGATCTCTGACTTCCCCGTGTCAACCTCTGGCCTGGTTCTGGACTTCTGCTACACTCTCTCTTAGCCATTGGTTCTTCAGACCTGTTAACCAGTAAGCTCTCATCCTTTGAGCCTTTGAAGTCCTGGGGGCAACCGATCCCGGGCAGGCGTATTCTGCATCCCGGCAAGCGGGGGCTCCTACAGGTGAAGCTGGCTGCGGAGATTGGGGGTTGAGGGCTTACCTAGAGGGCTGAAGTTACCAGAGCGTGACATTATCACAGGCCCCAACATGGATGACCTGGTACAGCAGGTGCAAGCTATGGCCACAGCGATCAACCAACTCGCTCAAAGAGTGGCCACTCAGGAGTCTCGTCAAGTGCCGACTTCCTCTGTACCACCTCATTTCTCCGAACCAAATTTTTTGGAGAGCGAGCAAAATTTTCTAACTTCAAGAATTCCTGTGAACTATATTTCAAGCTGAGGCCTATCTCCTCTGGCACTGAGACCCAACGAGTAGGCCTAGTCATTTCTCTGCTTCAAGGAGACCCGCAGTCCTGGGCCTTTAGTTTGCCGAGTCATGATATTGCCTTACAATCAGTAACTGCATTTTTCAACGCTATGAGCGTCCTATACGCTGACCCTGATTCTCAGTCTACAGCAGAGAATAGGCTTCAGGCCTTAAAACAAGGGCGGAATTCGGCTGAAGATTACAGTGCTGAATTCCGCCGCTGGGCTATCGAAGCTAGGTGGAACGATCCCGCTCTGTGTAGTCAGTTCAGGGTGGGGCTGTCGGAAAGCATCAAGGATGCTTTAGTCAATTTTCCTCCGCCAGCGGACCTAGATCATTTAATGCAGGTCTCCATTAAAATAGACCGACGTCTTAGAGAAAGGGCCAGGGAGAGAGTCAGGGCTCCCACGTCCTTCAGGCCAGTCCAAGGTCATAGGTCTCCGGTTCCCTGTGGGGAAAATACCTCATCATCTCCCCAGGAAGAACCTATGCAATTAGGGAGAACCCGCTTATCCCAAGAAGAGAAACAGCGTAGGCGATCCGAGGGGTTATGCCTGTATTGCGGGAATTCTGGTCATTTTGCAGGGTCCTGTCCCAACAAGGGGAGAAGGGCGGAAAACTTCCGCACCCAGACCAGGTAGAGAGTACTGATCTGGGTGAGTCAGTTTGCAACTCTCGCCAAAACAAAATGCTAGTGCCTATTGACCTGTGTTGGGGTTCTTCAAAGCAAACTGTTTCCGCCTTTATCGACAGTGGTGCGGCGGGAAACTTTTTGGACAGGAGTATGATCTCCCTTTTAGGTATCCCTTTAGTTCCTCTTGAAAGATCCCTACAAGTTTTGGCTATCAATGGGAAGGCCATCCAGGGGGGACCTATAAATACCAAGACCCCACCTCTTCGGTTAATTGTTGGCTCTTCCCACTCTGAGTTCCTAGAATGTTTTGTCTTCGATTGTCCAGAAACTCCTGTGGTTTTGGGATACCCCTGATTACAACTCCACAACCCGGTGTTAGATTGGCGGGTTGGGGAGTTGATTAAGTGGAGTGATCATTGCAAAAATCACTGCTTTACTACAGGCCTCAGAAGTGTGCAAGTTTTACCTCAGGGATTACCTCAGCCATACGCAGACTGGGTTGATGTCTTCTCTGAACGTTCTGCTGATAATACTCTTCCTCCACATCGGTCTTATGACTGCCCTATTGACTTGCTTCCTGGCACGATTCCCCCGAGGGGAAAAATCTATAATCTTACTCTGCCCGAAGAGCAAGCAATGAGGGAGTACATCACCGAAAATTTAAGGAAGGGATTTATCCGCCCCTCTACCTCGCCTGCTGGGGCCGGATTCTTTTTTGTAGAGAAAAAAGATGGCAGCCTGAGACCATGCTTTGATTATCGAGCCTTGAATAAGATCACTGTAAAGAACCGATACCTCTTGCCCTTGATCGGGGATCTGTTCAATCAAGTCACAGGGTCCCAAATTTTTTCCAAATTGGATTTAAGAGGGGCATACAATCTGATTCGCATCCGGCAGGGGGATGAGTGGAAAACTGCATTTAATGTGAAAGACGGCCATTACGAGTACCTGGTCATGCCTTTTGGTCTTTGTAATGCGCCAGCCGTCTTTCAAGATTTTGTCAATGATATATTCAGAGAGTATCTCGGTAGATTTGTGGTCATCTACTTGGATGATATTCTCATTTTTTCTAATTCTTTATTGGAGCACAGACGCCATGTTAAGTTGGTTCTGCAAAAATTAAGAGAGAACAACTTATTTGCTAAACTTTCTAAATGCTTGTTTGAAGTCACCACAGTTCCCTTCCTAGGGTATATTATTACCAACCAGGGTTTGGAGATGGACGCGGGGAAAGTTTCGGCGGTTCAGGATTGGGTTCAACCCAAGACCCTAAAAGAATTGCAACGTTTTCTAGGTTTTGCAAATTTTTACCGACGTTTCATCAAAGGCTTTTCTCATGTTGTAGCACCTCTTACCAACCTTACCCGCAAGGGGGCCTTTACTGCTAACTGGTCTCCCTCTGTCTGTGAGGCCTTCCTGACCTTGAAACGGGCCTTTACTTCGGCACCTGTGTTAATTCATCCAGATATTCATAAAGCCTTCATTATTGAAGTGGATGCTTCTGAGCTGGGAGTGAGTGCAGTTTTGTCACAATATTCTGGTAACCCTGAGCGTCTTCATCCATGCGCTTATTTTTCACGTAAATTCAGTTCCGCGGAACAAAATTATGATGTCGGTAATAGGGAACTATTAGCTATTAAACTGGCATTTGATGAATGGCGACACTGGTTGGAGGGTTCTTTACATCCTATAACTGTGTATACCGATCACAAAAATCTTGAATACATTGGGTCTGCCAAGAGGCTGAACTCTCGTCAGGCACGTTGGGCATTATTCTTCTCGCGCTTTAATTTTATTATTACTTTCAAGCCGGGTGTAAAAAATATTAAAGCTGATGCTCTATCTCGCATGTTCGGAGAATGTAAGCATCGGTGTGATTCTGGTAAACCGACCCACGGGTTGTGTAGTCGGGGCATTACTTCCTGATCTCTCTAATACTTTGGCGCCATTTCAAGATGAATCTCCTAGTGATGTACCCTTAGGTTGCCAGTTTGTGCAACCGCACTTGCGTTCTGATGTAATCCGCGAATTTCACGATGCTAAAACTGCAGGTCATTTGGGTAATCGTAAGACGTTAATGCTTGCCCGTCGACATGTATGGTGGCCTACCATGAGACGCGATATTACTGCCTTTATCGACGCGTGTGTTATTCACAAGGCTCCTAGTGGCGGATTGGTTCCCCTTGAAATTCCTGCCGAACCATGGACTCATATTTCTATGGATTTTATTGTTGATTTGCCTCCCTCACATGGTAATACTGTAATTTGGGTGGTCGTTGATCGTTTCAGTAAGATGGCACATTTCATTCCATTGACCAAGCTTCCGTCAGCTCCTGAGCTTTCGCGGCTATTTACTTCGCATATTTTTCGTCTTCATGGTATTCCGTCGAATATAGTCTCCGATCGGGGTGTCAAATTTACTTCCCGTTTTTGGAGACATTTCTGCTCACGACTCGGAATACAGGTCTCCCTTTCCTCTGCTTACCATCCCCAGACTAATGGGCAGACGGAAAGAACTAATCAAACGTTGGAACAATACTTAAGGTGTTATGTCTCTGATGCCCAAGAACAATGGGCGGAATTTATTGATTTCGCTGAATTTGCATACAATAACGCGCCTAGTGAAAGTACTAGGGTATCTCCTTTTTATTGTAACTTAGGGAAAAATCCTAGAGCTTCTTCCCTTTCGGGGTCACCTTCCAATTTGCCGGCATTGGAGGAGTGGCTTCAGGAACGAAAGAATATCTGGACACGCGTTCAGGAGATTCTTAAGACCACTGGCTTGAAGTATAAGAAATTCGCCGACCGTCGAAGGTCGCAGGAACCTGTGCTTCGGGTTGGTGATCTGGTGTGGGTCTCCACTAAGAACATTGCGCTCCGTCAACCCTCCAGTAAATTAGGTCCAAAGTTTATTGGTCCTTTTCCTATTACCAGGAAATTGAATAATGTGTCTTTTAAAGTTCAACTTCCGCCGACTATGAAAATACCTAACTCTTTCCATGTTTCGTTGTTAAAACCAGCTAAGAACACTCCTCTTGCTGGTCCTTCGCCGATTCTCTTTGATAATGAGCCAGAATATGAAGTGAATAAGATCTTAGATTCACGTAGGGTTCGTAATTCCTTACAGTATTTGGTTGACTGGGTTGGCTACGGTCCGGAGGAAAGATGCTGGGTGGCAGCAAGAGATGTTCACGCCAAGGCTCCTGTAAAGAAGTTCCATCGTGACAATCCGGGGAAACCTGGTGAGGGTCCGGAGGCCCCTCGTGAGAGGGGGGATAATGTCAGGTTCCACTCACCCGTTCCCCTGTCCAGCGGCATCCCCGTGGTGCGGCCGCCCGCTGCGCGGCCTCCCGCCCGGCAGCCGCAGTGAGCGGCGGCTTCTGCTGGCATGCGTGCGCCTCCTCATCCTCCAGCCGGCGGCCCCGGCTTCCTCATACGTGCTCGCACGTGCGCGCGCGAGCACGTTCCGTTTATGCCCTCCGGCGGCGCTGCTCCCAGCGCGGCCGCCGGAGGAAGAATTAATTAAAGGGCCAGGTGGGGTGGGGGGAGTGTTCGGCTGCACGGGGCCAATGAGCCCTTGACTTGGGGCTGAACGCCCCTGGGGTTGTAGATGGGCCAATGAGCCCAGGGTAGGTAGGTTGCCCTCATCCCTCGTCCTGGCCAATCCCAAACCAGTTCCTATGTGCACCAATCACACACCCATTCCCCTCATTCCCAATCTTGTCTGTGCCTATATCTGGTTCGCTGCGTCAGTCACCCAGTGCCTGTGATAGCGCCTTGTACCCTGCATAGTCTTGTGATATACCTTGTTTGATCTCCGTTACCGACCCCTGCCTGAACCGACTATTCTCGATCTGATCTCCGTTGCCGACCTCTACCTGAACCGACTATTCTCGATCTGATCTCCGTTGCTGACCCCTGCCTGAACCGACTATTCTCGATCTGATCTCCGTTGCTGACCTCTGCCTGAACCGACTATTTTCGATCTGATCTCCGTTGCTGACTTCTGCTTGTACCTTTACCTCGAGCTGCCTCTTCCTTCTGTACCGCTGCTATCTCTGACTTCCCCGTGTCAACCTCTGGCCTGGTTCTGGACTTCTGCTACACTCGCTCTTAGCCATTGGTTCTTCAGACCTCTTAACCAGTAAGCTCTCATCCTTTGAGCCTTTGAAGTCCTGGGGGCAACCGATCCTGGGCAGGCGTATTCTGCATCCCGGCAAGCGGGGGCTCCTACAGGTGAAGCTGGCTGCGGAGATTGGGGGTTGAGGGCTTACCTAGAGGGCTGGAGTTACCAGAGCGTGACAAAAGGCCACAAACCTAACCAAAAATATCCACCTTGCTGTTGTACCAAAACCTTGTTTTGAAGCTTGCTGTAGCGCATTTAACTGACCTAATCAGGGCATCTCATTGAGTTATTTCTGAGAGTTTTTGCATTTTGTTTTATGCCCTGGTGTTGAAAGCCTAGTTAGTGTTAAAGGCCACAGAGAACTACACACCTGCTGCTGTTCCAAAAATAAAGTTTAGTGTAGTGTATTGTTTTCCCCTCATAAGCGCACTAAATATGTCAGGAAGAGAAGTGCCAGGATGTGCACAGAGGTGTGGCAGAGACCTAAATTCATCAGGCAGAGGTCGTAGCAGACTAGGGACAAGTGGCAGCAGTCGCAGTCGCAGTGAGAGGCCTGATCACCTGGCATCAACTAGCGGTCGTGACTCAACCAGCAATGTATCTGCCATCATTCATTGGTTAATGCGGTCATCCACTTTATTACAATTGACATCTGATACCCCCAGTCAACAGTTGATAGGTTCCTCAGACACAACCCTCAGTTGGCAAGGCCCGGGAGCAGTCCCTGTCCTCCCATTGCCCCTGCCCTATGCCATTCAGCTCCACTATTCAGTGAGGATGATCTGATAGAGGACAGTCAGCAGGTACAGCCCAGTGGAGGAGACATCCGCTGCTTTTTTTGCTAGGTGGCCAAGCAGTGATGAGGAGAGTGGCATAGGATGTGGTGTTGCGAGTTTTCCAGCTCCTGCAGCAGACACTGTTGAGGAACCTGGGGAGGACATCAGTGACATGCAGACACAACTCGATGATGATGAAGCCGATCACACTTAGGAGCCGGGTGCAGAAGGGGCTTCATCATCATCAGGAAAATAGGGTTGCAGGTTGGCTGTGAGTCGGCAGCTGAGGCAGCAAGGTGGTAGCATGGCTGGCAGTCAGCATGATGGCAGAATTGGAAAGTCTGGAGCCAAACGTGCCTGGGGCCGCTGAGCAGCAGGCTACCTTCCCAGGAAGTAGTGGAACAGGGGTTCCTGGAGTTGACAGCAGTAGCAGTGAATTAGTGCAGAATGTTGGTGTGAAAATCAGCTACTCGGTGGTGTGGCAGCTTTTCATCAAGCATCTGCAGGAGGTTAACATGGCCACATGAAAGATATGTAGGCTGATGGTAAAGCATTGCCAGGGCCCAAATATTGGCACCACAGCCCTGCGGCAACCTATGCAGAGTCACCTAAAGCGGCCTGGGAGAACCTGCAGCCTGCAGTGGCACACCGCTCCCAGATTCAGCCAGCCAAGGCTCCACCACCTCAGCCAAAGGGAGCTTTGTGTCATACCCATCCTCTGTCACTCCAGTCAGTTATTCCACCAGCTATACATCATTGAACATCATAGCCGAGGGAACGGTACACGGAGCTGCGTGTCTATTGGTAAACAACAGACTACCATTGAAGTACTGAGGCGAGTGGAATCATTTATGTCTGCCTTAATGGTTTGAATGTTGCTGGGATTTTATATGCGCCTTTGTGAATTTTATTCCGGTGAGCACAATAAATACGGGTGGGCGCCCTATTTTTAAAGGTTAATACACTATGCGGTTTATTCATCAAGAAATCAAATCATGGCTTACTCCACGCAAATTGCAAAAGGGAATTATGATGGACAATGGGAAGAACATCTTGTCTGCGCTGCAACAAAGACGCCTGAGCCATGCGCTCTGTATGGCACACGTGTTCAATCTAGTTGTCAAGCGTTTCTTGAAGTTTTCCCCCCATCTGCAAGACATCCTAACAATGGGAAGGGAATTTTGCATGCACTTAAGCCACTCCTACACTGCAAACCAGACACTCTTTGAGCTGCAGCATCAGAACGGTATCCCCCAATATAGTCTAATTTGCGACGTTTCCACCCGATGGAATTCCACCTTCCATATGTTGGACCAACTATACGAACAGAGAAAAGCCATCACTGATTTCTTGATGATCCAAGTGTATAGGGGGACTCCCCTATGTTACTTCAATGTAAAGCAGTGGCAGCTCATACGTCAGTCGCCAGGAATACGGGCGAACAACGTCATTCCACTGCTTCCTATACTACAATACGTGTTGGAAACCATGGCTGGTCAGGACACTGGAGATGTGGCACCTACATCTCAGGGCCACATGAACCCTGTGGGGGCTGAACTGGAAGAGAATGAGGAGGGAGAGGGGCACTGTGAAGCACAGTATAGGTTTCGTGAAATGAGTGGCTTTTTTAGTCATCTGACAGGAGAGGAGGAGCAGCCAGAGGAGCCAGAGGGTTGTGAGGAAGGCGAGGCAGAGGACCCAGATACATCGTGGCAGTATGCAGTGGGGGCAGATAGTCCCTACGAGTCACAAATGGCACAATGCATGCTCAAGTGCAAGTGTAGTGACCACTGAATTGTCACCATTCAGCAGGGGGCTCTCCACCTTATGGGACTCTCACTACTGGCACAAGATGGGTGCATTTTTTACACCCACTGAGAGGGAGGACAAACTAACATACTAAAGAGACATCCTACATAGCCAGTTGGCCGATGCCTATCGGCACCATCGTCCATCCTCTCGCTGGTCTGACTCGAGGGGCCCTCTGTGTTCACCTTCCACTGCTATGGCTGCTGGGCAGGGGTGGGGAGGGGTGGCAGGAGCAGTACCAGCTCCATAAGCAGAGTCTACAGTCGCTGAGTAGATTTCTTCATCCGAATACCTTGACATGACCATGCCAACACACCCTGAGGATCTGCTGGACTTCTGGGCAGCCAAACATGATTTGTGGCCACAACTAGCAGAGTTTGCCACCCACCAATGCCTGATGCAGGTGCCACACCAACGCTTCACAAATATGGATTGTTCAAAACAGATTTATGGTGCTGTTCCCCAGTTACAGACATTCCTCAGCATCAGACCTCAAGTAAGTATTGAGGTAATGCATTACCTAAAACTTAACATTAAATAATATTCTTAGGATAACATATATGTACCACAAATTGTTATATGTGTCCTCATGCTGATGCGAACTCCAGTATGTCTTTCAGGCAATGTATGGGCTCCTCATGCTGCTGCCAACTCCAGGGTGTGTGTTCCAGGCAATATATTGGCTCCTCATGCTGCTGCCAACACCAAGGTGTGTCTTTCAGGTGATACATGTGCTCCTCATACTGCTGCCAACTACAGAGTGTGTCTTTCAGGCAATATATGGGATCCTCATGCTACTGCCAACTCCAGGGTGTGTCTTTCAGGCAATATATGGGTTCCTCATGCTGATGCCAACTCCAGGGTGTGTGTTTCAGGCAATATATGGGCTCCTCATGCTGCTGCCAACTCCAGTATGTCTTTCGGGCAATATATGGGCTCCTCATGCTGCTGCCAACTCCAGGGTGTATCTTTCAGGCAATATATGGGCTCCTCATGCTGATGCCACCTCAAGGCTCTGTGACAGCGATTCTAATAGCAATGCCTCTGATCTGCATGTCAGTATTATTTCACTAACCCAGCACACATCCTATGTGTGTTACAGCAAGGCAAAATGTTCTACAACCCTATTGAGGCTCTCGGTAGGCCAGAAATAGCCATTTCTAATAGCAATTCGACACAAATAAATTCGGACCAAAACACATTTTTCCTGAAAATTTGGCGAATCGACCGAATCTAAGTTTTCAAAAGTTCGCTCATCTCTACATATGTCTTAAATGATAAGTGATTACATGAGATCTACTTCTTCATTCAAGCTATGTGGTTTCATGGTATTGAGGTTATAGATCACCCACATCTCACATTCAAGGGTTTTCCTTTCTAGGTCACAAACTCTCTTGTGGCGGGTGACCAGCTCATTTGCTGTGAACCTTAATTGGGTAATTTGGTGTCCAGTTCTAGGAAATGGCAGGCAGTGGGGGAATCTTAATTACCTCGGCTTATATTGGAGCAATATTCACTTATTTTATCACTGATGGCTCTCGATGTCTTACCCTATCCTATAATACACAGGCATTTAATCAGGTAGATAACATTCTTGGATGCCCAGTTTGCAAAGGATCTTATGGGTTAATATAGCCAGTGTGAGGGATCTGTAAATTATGTAAATTTATAAAAATATTTACATTGGGACCCACAGGTGTACACTTCCAGTGGTTTCTGGCTTGCAGATAGCAAGTTTATAGCGATTCACAGCCATTCTTCATCGCATTTATGCATGAAAAAGTGTGCAAATGTGTATTATTTTTGTATTATCTGGTTCATTTTCAAGCTACTGGTGTGTTTTTTGGACTTATCTGTCTTGCATAAGTGCATTTCATCCTTTTCACGATTGTGTCTACAGCATATGTTCTTCATGTTCTTTTTGCGCTTAAGCATATAATACTTGATTATAGGTTGCCTATGATTCCCAGTCCTGATAAGGCTTGATTTTGCCTTTCATACGTGCCAATAAAACATCCTGTTTTACTCCCCACTTACGGGCTCATTTACCTGGTGGGAGTGCAGTGCCGTGGTGCACGAGATTGTTCGGTAATGCAGTCCTCCAATGAAGTGCCCGCAGAGTACGAGCATCTGCAGCATCGCGGCATGCTGTGCATGCACCTGACAGAGCTTTGATTGCATCGTTCACATGTGGATGCCGATCGCCATGACATAACCCTTTCGCTGCCAGCCTATCTGGAGATTTTTTCACCCTTGTTGCCAGACCATTTTGCACAATTTTGCACTCCACATGTTCAACTGTGATTTTTGAAGGGATTTCCAGGGATTTCCCAGGGAAATTAAATATTTTTTTTTCAGCAGAGTCTGGGCTTTAACATGAAATGTCTTGTTTGTATATTTTTAGGTGTATTCTCAATATTTTTGGGTAAAATATATGCAAAAAAATAAAAAAAAATATATTTTTTTGTTTGTAGTGTTTTGTAAGTTTGTCAATGAAATCTTATTGCATGTAAAAGCGCCATTTCTCCCGGTTACAGCGGTACCACATATGCATTTGTAGATACCCTTTCCTGCCCAGGAGACTCCCCCAAACTGAAACAGCTCTTACAAGAAAAACAGCCCTTTACATTTGAAATACCCCCCACAAACTATATATTCTCTGGAAGTACATACCTCAAGCTTTCTAGGCATACCAGGCTTGTTGACATGGGTGCAGTTTTCTGGAAGTAATCCCTCAATTCATTATTTGGTTGCACAGGGTTTCCCTAAAAAAAAGAATAAAAAAACAGAATCAAATTCACATTTTCCTAAAAAACAATATGCAGAACAATGCCCAACATGCATAGGTAGGTACTGTCAAGGGAAGAGTTGCCAAACACCCCAAAGTAAAGCATGTGCGTAAGAATAATTTTACTTGAAAATTTCAGCTCTGCTGACAAAGTGCGCACCCTGCAATTTTTCTACCAGAACAACCCTTTACATTTGGAATAACCAAATACCCCCCACAAAACATATATTCCCTGAAAGTACACATGTTAAGCTTTCTAAGCGTACCCAGCTTGTTGTAGTGGGCTCATCTTTCTGGAAGTAATCAGTCAAAGAATTCTATGGTTGCACAGGGTTTCCCTAAAATATGTATAAAAAAGCAGAATAAAAAACAACTTTCCCTAAAATATCAATATGCAAACAAGAAAAAACAAGCTAAGTCCGAAAACGCAAGATCCCCTGAACAGAACAATACCCAACATGCATAGCTACTTTCAACCCTTTTAATTGCCAACCTACTTGAAATTATGTCACCCTCTGTTGACAGGTCATTTTTCACAATTTTGTGCTGTATTTAACCGTGATTTTTTGCAGGAATTTCCAGGAAAATGTTATATATTTTTTGAGGCAGCGTTAAGGCTTTAACATGAAATATGTTGTTTGTAATTTTTTTACTTTTTTTTTAAATATTTTCAAAAAACTGAAAAAAATAAAAAAATTTAATATCTTTTAAATTGTCTAATTTATTTAAAATAAACAATTTATTTTACTAAAGAAAACGATATTGCATGTGAAAGCCCCATTTTTCTTGATTACAACGCTGCCACATATGTATCGGTAGCCCCCCTGTTTCTGTCCAGGAGATCCCCAAACTGAAAAGAGCACTTTATAACATTTACAAATAAAATACAACTACTATCCACACTATAAAGGGTTAAATAAAAAAAAATTGTCGTGGGGTCCAAATTTTTGTGTATAAAAATCTCCCCCCTAAAAAATGGCATGAGGTCCCCCCTACCCAGCATAACCAGCCCTGGGACCAGCTATAGGGGCTTGCACAAGGCGCAGGGGCCAGCTTTGGTGGCCCCTGGCCCTCCAGGCTACAAGCTGGCATAGCCTATGGCCACAGGCTTTTCTGCCTCCCCCTGGGCTTTGGGAGGGAGGTAATGGGGGGACTCAGAGTTAATGGCAAGTCACCCGCTAGCCGCAGGTGACTTGCCAGACCCAGAGCCTTGTGAACTTTTAATACTTACCTCCCATCTATCCCTGGGCACTATGTCCCACTTTGCTTTAACGCTCCTGCTGCTGCTGGAAGCCTTTTTTACCTGGTGGGTGACAGGTAACATAGGGTTAATTTAAAAAAAAAAATTACATAGGATCCCCTCTCCCAGGGTGGGGGACCCCATTTTTTACGGGAATTTTAAGGGTTAAAAACCCTTAAAAATCCCACAAAAAATGACGTGAGGTCCCCCCTACCCAGCTTAACTAGCCCGGGACCAGCTATGGGGGTTTGAAGAACAGAGCCCAGGGGGTCACCCACTAGCCGCAGGTGACTTGCCAGCCCCCAGCCTTGTGAACTGGTATAGGGGTCTCATGGATCCCTTACCAGTTCACAAAAGGGTTAACTCCCCTCCGATCGTCAGCTCCTGTGTCCCTCGCAGCTCGGATTGCAGATGGGGTCATTGCTGGCCATTGGAGGGGGGAGGCAGGCGATCAGGTGAGTAAAAGTCATTTTTACTTATTTATTTATATATATATATATATATATATATATATATATATTTTTTTTTTTTTTTTTTACATGTAATTCCGGCAGGGGGTGGCTATTCCTAGCATTCTACGTGCTTGCCACTTAAGTGGAGTAGAAGCGAGCATGTAGAATCTTTGTGCTTGGCACTGAAAGGGTTAAAGCTATTCGAGCTGCCTGACTTAACCATGTTTCTCCTGAGAAACTTTATTGTGAGTGGTGGTAAGCGGGCTGGCCCTCGGCACTGACAAGGGGCATGCAATCAAATGTATGACCAAATTGATTGGTGAACGGCTCATTCCAGAGGCTGGGCGCCCTCTCTGTGGGCACGTCCCAGCCTACGCTCAACTGCACTCTCAATAAATTTCCTACCAATACCTCCCAATACCAATACTAATACCTACCAATACCAATACCTACCACTACCTACCAATACCAATACCTACCAATACCACTACCTACCAATACCTACTAATACCAATACCTACCAATACTTATCAATACCTACCAATACCCATACCTACCAATACCAATACCTGCCAATACCAATATCTACCAATACCTTCCAATACCAATACCTACCAATACCAATATCTACCAATACCAATGCCAATACCTTCCAATACCAATACCTACCAATACCAATAAATATAAATACCAATACCTACCAATACCAATAAATATAAATACCAATAAATACCAATACCAATAGCCACCAATACCAAAACCGTAAAATAACTACTGAAACACACAGCAAGTGAGGGCCATGCTCTTGAGAGATTACAATTTAATGCTTATTTAGTTAGACTCTGGCTGAACCGAACTAAAAGATAAAATTTGACTCAATTTAATTGAAACCTAAAATACCATTTTGTGATTACTCACCTGTAAAATGGTTATTACAAGTATGTCACACACCCCGCTTCTGAATATTCATGACACTTGGGTAACTGTCCTGTAGAGGGCGATCTTGCAGAGATGACATGAAAAAAAGGAGCCCCTCCTGGCCCATAAATACATGGGACCTCCCACCATTCCCCAGTATTAAGGCAGCAGTAAGGGGACCAGGAAGAGCCAAATGTAAACAGCAATGAAAAAGGTTCACCATATAAAGGATCCCAGAAAACCAAAAAAGGGGGGGATGAAGCGGGGTGTGTGACATACTTGTAATAACCTTTTTACAGGTGAGTAATCACAAAATGGTATTATTCCCAGTATGTCACACACCCCGCTTCCGAATATTCATGACACTTGGGACATCCAAAAGGCAATAATGCAAACTTAAACCACTGCAGCTTGCAGAACTTTGCGGACAAAAACAGCATCCACTGAGGCCCGCACATCAACCTTATAAAACTTAGAAAAAGTATCAACAGAAGACCAAGTAGCAGCCTTGAAAACTTGTTCAACAGAAGCCTGATGCTGAAAAGCCCAAGATGCTCCAACAGCACTAGTAGAATGAGCAGTAACACGAAAAGGGGGAACCTTCCCCTTGGCAGAATAGGTCCAAACAATGGCCTGTCGAATCCATTTACTAATGGAAGACTTAGCGGGCGCCAGACCTTTTCTGGGCCCGGAGGGCACCACGAGAAAGACGTCTTACGAAAAGGAGAAGTAGCCACTAAATAATATTTTACACATCGAACCACATCCAAAGAATGTAAGGTCCTCTCCTTGTCATTACTAGGCTTAGGACACAAGGAAGGGAGAACTACATCCTGATTGAGGTGGAAGGCCGAAACCACCTTAGGAAGGAAATCCAGCTTAAAGCGGAAAACAACCTTGTCCAGGTGCCTCTCAGTAAGTAAGGAGCCTGAATAGACAAGGCCGCCAACTCAGAGACACGCCGAACAGAGGTAATAGCCACCAAATAGGCAACTTTCTGAGTGATATATAATACAAACACAGAGCAAAACAGTTGTGCATAAAACAAAATAGTTCCAAATTAGTCGTGCCACAGTGCACAATTCACAGTGTCCCACGGTGCATACACTTCACACAAACTTGTGCCAGGAAATCCTCCACCGATAGTGCAAACTCTTACCAGCTATTAATCAGCAAGGCACTTTGAAATGATATTAAACAGCGTTGCTGCTAATTCTGATGTCATCCACTTCCAATTAGATGCTCATCAAACAAAGCTTCCACTCCTCATCCTTCCAATGATTCTTATATGTCATATGAAGCGCTAATTCAATAAAGACATCTACTCCAGATCATATCCTTATTGAGCGAAGCTCAAATGATACCATAGGTAAAGAAACAAAAAAGCCAAAATAGTGTAATACTGCAAAAACTTATGGCTTTAATAAAATTCTCCAAATGCACTCACAAAGACAGATAAAATATCAGCTCAGAAATACAATCGCGGTTTCACCGATCCTGGAATCAGACGGTCACCACAGATGATCCAATAAAAAGATAAAAAGACAATCCCGTTAATGATGGGTTAAAAATCCAATAGGTCTAAGAACTTCCACCGCTCGCCACCGCCGACGCGTTTCGTCGCCGCAAGGCAACTTTAACTAGCTAGTTAAAGTTGCCTTGCGGCGCCGAAACGCGCCGGCGTTACACTATTTTGGCTTTTTTGTTTCTTTACCTATGGTATCATTTGAGCTTCGCTCAATAAGGATATGATCTGGAGTAGATGTCTTTATTGAATTAGCGCTTCATATGACATATAAGAATCATTGGAAGGATGAGGAGTGGAAGCTTTGTTTGATGAGCATCTAATTGGAAGTGGATGACATCAGAATTAGCAGCAACGCTGTTTAATATCATTTCAAAGTGCCTTGCTGATTAATAGCTGGTAAGAGTTTGCACTATCGGTGGAGGATTTCCTGGCACAAGTTTGTGTGAAGTGTATGCACCGTGGGACACTGTGAATTGTGCACTGTGGCACGACTAATTTGGAACTATTTTGTTTTATGCACAACTGTTTTGCTCTGTGTTTGTATTATATATTTGCATTTGTGTTCTTTTGGGGGATATGGACGTTTCACGTTGAGCATTATTTATTTATCACATTTTGAAATATAATTTTTTTCTTGTCAGCGCGGGCCTATGTACTAACAGTTTCACTGTTGTTGCATTAATCCATTATTACAACTTTCTGAGTGAGCAGAGAAAGAGCAATATCATGCACCGGCTCAAAAGGGGGCCCCTGGAGAGCCGACAGAACCAAGTTTAAATCCCAAACCAGCAGCAAGGGCTTTCTAGGAGGCCGCACATGAGTAACCCCCTGAAATAAAATGTCTTACCCAGGGGATGAAGGGCAAAAGACCTTTGAAAGAAAACCGCCAGGACAGAAACCTGCCCTTTCAAAGTACTAAGCTGGAACCCCGAGTCCAGACCATGTTGAAGAAACTCCAGAATTCTGGGAATAAAAAACACCCTACAAGGCAAGGCCCTAGCCTCGCACCAGTTAATATAAGACCTCCAAGTCCTATAGTAGACGTTAGAGGAAGATCTCTTCCTAGCTCTAACAAGAGTCTGAACCACCGCATCAGAGAGACCTTCCTCCTTTAAGATGGAGGTTTCAGCAGCCACGCCTTCAAAGCCAGCGTTGGTAAACTGGGGTAGCGTAGCTGACCCTGGGTGATAAGATCCGGAAGAAGAGGCAGATAAAACTGATCTACTGCCAACCGCACGACGTCTGCCAACCACACTCGTCTTGGCCACCTTGGAGCCACCAGAATTGCTGGTGCCCCTTCTAGAGTTAGCTTGCGCACCACCTTGCCCACCATGGAGAAGGGGGGAACAGGTACAGAAACCCCAGTTCCCTCCAAGCCAGGGACATGGCATCCACTGCCAGGGCCAGAGGATCCTGAGACAGAGACACAAAGGCAGGAAGCTTGTGATTGTGACGAGAGGCAAAAAGATCCACCTCTGGAGTCCCCCACTTGTGACAAAGGGACTAGAATACCTTGGAACTGAGAGACCATTCTCCTCGGCGAGAGGATCTCCTGCTCAGGGAATCCGCCTTCGTGTTCTCCACTCCCGGGATGTAAATGGCTGAGATGCATGGGACATTGCTCTCTGCCCAAACAAGGATCAGAGATAGAAAATAAAAGATGTTGTACAGCGCCTATAGAAATGTAGAATAATGCTGCAGCCTGACCGGATGGCTAGTCCGTAATAGTGTAAATAGAAAAAAAGGTTTGATAAAACAGAGAAGCATAAAACAAACTAGTTGTTCAAATGCCTGTCTGATTATCTTTAGGCGCGCTCTTTATGTAGGATACTCAAAAATATCAGGATAAGAGATATAAATTAATTCTATCCTTTTGTTTTAAAACAATATTATTGTATCCATATTTTTATATTACTGCAAAGAGGATTATCTTACAATTCAACTTCTGCAGTCAAAGTGTGTTTTTACCCAGAGCTTTTAACTTGTCTGGAAAACCAAACACACATAAATAAAGATAGAAATGAAACTTAACGGCCAGGCCCGGTGGTTAATACCGGACCTGGGCCACTTTCAATAAAAGGATATCCAAATGACTCATTCAATATTCGCCTTTTGTGGTATCCAAAAATAGCCTCTTTATTAATAAGGTAAATAAAAATTCCACATGATAGACCATAGATCAAAGATCGCGGGTGATTATCTTCTGATTGAAGGCGGCGGGTCCTTTAAACCCTGCACGGCTTTTCCTCAGCAGAGTGTCTGTTCCGCATATATGAGCATCAAGAGAAAAAGTTCTACTCTGTATAGCGGCTCCTAAATGTGCGCTATTGTAAGCTTCTTCTGTTGCTTAAAAGATGTCCTTTAAAAATCCAATACTGTATTAGTAGCAGGGCTCAGATGCCAGCAAAATAGATATACTGAGCTGCTGCTACAGAGGGTGAGGTCCGACGCGCGTTTCAAAGATTTCTTTCTCAAGGTCCTTACTGCGCATATGCGCAGCCTCATTCTTATGTGTTGGAACCGCTAAGGTTCATGGGAATTGTAGTTTACTGTTGTAGCTTCTCCGTCTGTAATTAGTGGCTTTGCAATGTCAGAAGAAAAAACTGGACTACTGTTTAGATCCAGCAGTTGCAGCGCACCCAAACAGGGTGTTTCTTTACAACAGCACAGCGACCAAATTGTACCTGAAAATATTAAAAATAGGACGGCAGTTTCTTGAAAGTATTTACTTATCCAAAAATATGTTAGTGCCCCGCCTTACCACAGAAAACAGTATAAATGCGGCTTTGTCAATATATATCAAGCTTATAATTCTTGTATTCAAAAACAGGGGGAATTAGTGCTATAATATTAGTAGTCACCATACTTAATTAAGATTTAAATACCTAGCCTTACTGCACACAATAATATAGATGCAGTTTTATCAAAATATCAAAAAACAGTTTCCTTTATATCAAGCTTATAATTCATATATACCGGAAAAGATAAAATGCTAGTATTATAATATTAATAATCACCATTGTTCATTAAAATTTATATATATAGATAAGAGATCCGTGTATTATTTTAGGTTATAGTTATAATTTGAATACTTTAGACAAATTGAATATAAAAATAAATTAGTTATTGCAAAACAAACTATGTATAAGAATAAACTTTAAAATTATATGTATGTATAAAAGGGTGTTTATACAAAAGAAGTAAATGTAAAAAAAGGATTATAGGGTTGATTCAGAGCCCCTTTCACAACGTTTTCATGGAGGTCTTGCTACACAGAAAAATGAAAACATTTCACACAAAAATTCACGCAGAAAAGAGGCTCTGCTGAATCAGACGAGGAGGAAAAATGAACGAGAACGGAAATTTTCACGCAACAAAATGGCGAGAAAGGGGCTCTGAATCAACCCTTATATCTGATCAGGAATACAGGTCATATATGTCCTTCTTATATAAATAAATAATTATATAAGAATTATGTATATAAAATATATATGATATATAAAGTGTATAAATGATAAATATATATATATATATATATATATATATATGATATATAAAAAAATGTATGATATATAAAATACTATAAGAAAAATAGAACGATAAATAAAAATAGAAGTAAAATAAAAAGGACAACCTAGCAGACCATGTACATAATAAAATATTAAAGGTTAAAAATTAAACATTAGACTCATATGTCCATTTTTTATATACAAATAAGAACTACAAGACCCGTGTATATAATAGAGTAATAAAAGGTCAGGGTTCTGTGGTTACAGTTAAGTTAATAGAAAACAGGGAGTGATACATTAGTCATCAGTTAAAAAACAATTTAGATCTATTTCAATATTAAGACCTCCAGGGGTGTGTGAGTCTAATTGGTAAATCCACTTTGTTTCTTTTTTAGCCAGTTCTCTCTGTAAGTCAGCCCCTCTCCAGTTTGCTTCTACTTTCTCTAGGATCCAGAAAAATAACCCCCAGTTTGATTATAAGGAGGGCCCTCTGGAGCAAAGGAATATAAGCGAACGACCTACATCATTTAGCTATAACCAGCGGGAGTCTTTTTTAGGAAAGGACCAAATCATTACCCCAAAAAGAAAAAAAGGGGACAAGGACGACTAGGAGGACGGCGGGTACAATCTAAAAAAGAAAAAGGCCCACAAACATCAATAGAACCAAAAGAAAGTGGAATTTTTAATCTTACCGATACACAGTTTTCCGATAAATAAACAAACCTATTAAATAAGGGAATAAAATATGTTCCAGCAGCAAATATAGATACGTTTGAAACCTATACTGACATTTTAAAATTTACAAGAAAATTAAATATTAAAAAGTTTTTTGCTGAAAAATCGGACACTATGGCAAGACAGGCGGAACACACTCAACTGAATTTAGAAAAGGATTAAATAGTTCGAACAGAGAACTCAGAAGCTAGAACGATTTTTCAACATAGTGGTTTGAAAAATAAATCCACTTTTAACCCACAAATGACCAACGGTGCGATCAATGTGTTCAAAGAAATTGTAACTAAAGAATTGAAGAAACTCAAACCTAAGATCAAACCGTCAATTAGAAGAAAACTGAAAGAAGAGAAAGAACTAATAAGATCAATTACAGGGAAGAAAAACATAGGTATCAAACCAGCAGACAAAGGGGGGGGGGGGTGGTTATTCTCAAAAAGGATAACTATATAAAAGAGACGAACAACCTATTAGCTGATACCAACACATATGAAATATTACCTGATGATCCGACCAATAAGTATCTCTTACAATTAACTGAACTTTTGGATAAAGGTAAACAATTGGGAATTTTGAACAAAAAATAATATAATTATTTGAATATAAAAGCCCCAAGGATACCAACTATTTATCATTTACCTAAAATTCATAAAAATAAAACTGAGCCTCCTGGCCGATCAATTGTGAGCGGTATAGGATCAGTGACTAGTAGACTAGAGGAATATATTGATTCCTTTTTACAACCACTTGTGATCAAGACCCCCTCATACCTGAAAGATTCAAATAAGTTTTTAGATGAACTTTTTAAACATTTTAAGAACACTAAAGCCATTATGGCAACAGCTGACGTGTCCTCCTTATATACCATAATCCCACATGAGAAGGGAATGGAAGCAATATGTTTTTTTTAACACAACAAGTGATTTAAATATAATACAAATTGAATTTTTAATGGAATGTCTTTTATTTTCTCTTACTCACAATTACTTTTGGTATGAGGGGAAGTTTTATCTACAGAAAACGGGGGTGGCTATGGGAGGCAAATATGCACCCAGTTTAGCGAATCTTTTTATGGCCTTTTGGGAACACCTAGTTTTAGAACAAATCCGTCCAAAGCAACTCACTTTTTATCGGCGGTATATAGATGACTGTTTTCTTCTGTGGGAGGGAACTGAAGACAGCCTTGAACGATTTTTCATTACTCTAAATAAGAACGATTGGAAACTAAACTTCACTCATGAGATAAATGAAAAAGAAGTACATTTCTTGGATATAACGATCTACAAAGAAAATGAAACAGTAAAAACTAGGACTTTTTTTAAAGAAACAGACAGAAATGGGTACATCCCAATGGACAGTTGCCACCACCCGTCATGGATCAAGAATATACCCAAGGGACAACTGAAGAGGATCAATCGTAATTGTACGGACACATCAGTATACTATGAACAAGCTTCAGTAATTCAGAATAGGTTTAAAGAAAAAGGTTACAAACAAGAAACCATTTTGAAAACAACAGAAGAAGTACAAGAAGAAAGGGAGAAGAAAAAAACCCCAATTAACCCCAACACCACAAAAAGATCTAATAAACAACTAATGGAAGGTGTTCCCTTCATTACCAAATATAGTGAAAACTACACACACGTGGAGAAAATTATTAAAAAACATTGGGGCATCTTAGAAGCAGACCCCACCCTGAAAAACATCTTAGGGGAACGACCAAAATTCATATATAGAAAGCCCCAAGCACTGTCCCAATTACTAACAGCCAGCTATATAAACCCCCTGAGGGTAACAGCACTAAGCACTTAAGTATACCAAAAGGTTTCACCAAGTGCAGAGATTGCATGGGGTGTAAAATTACCTGCAATAATCAAACCTTTCCCAGAACCAGACTAGAATTCATTAATCCAGTAACACAAGAAATTTATAAATTAAAAGATCATACTACCTGTGCCACGGCAGGAGTTATTTATTGTTTACAATGCCCCTGTGGACTACTTTATGTTGGCCGTACAAAAAGACCTTTTAAAATTAGACTAAGTGAGCATGTCAGGAATATTAAGAAAAAGGTGGCATCGCACAGTGTCTCCGCACATTTTGCAGAAAAACATGCAGGTAACCCAGAAGGGTTAATTTTCTGGATCCTAGAGAAAGTAGAAGCAAACTGGAGAGGGGCTGACTTACAGAGAGAACTGGCTAAAAAAGAAACAAAGTGGATTTACCAATTAGACTCACACACCCCTGGAGGTCTTAATATTGAAATAGATCTAAATTGTTTTTTAACTGATGACTATTGTATCACTCCCTGTTTTCTATTAACTTATCTGTAACCACAGAACCCTGACCTTTTATTACTCTATTATATACACGGGTCTTGTAGTTCTTATTTGTATATAAAAAATGGACATATGAGTCTAATGTTTAATTTTTAACCTTTAATATTTTATTATGTACATGGTCTGCTAGGTTGTCCTTTTTATTTTACTTCTATTTTTATTTATTGTTCTATTTTTCATATAGTATTTTATATATCATACATTTTTTTATATATCATATATATATATATATATATATATATATATATATATATATATATTTATACACTTTATATATCATATATATTTTATATACATAATTGTTATATAATTATTTATTTATATAAGGACATATATGACCTGTATTCCTGATCAGATATAATCCTTTTTTTACATTTACTTCTTTTGTATAAACACCCTTTTATACATACATATAATTTTAAAGTTCATTCTTATACATAGTTTGTTTTGCAATAACTAATTTATTTTTATATTCAATTTGTCTAAAGTATTCAAATTATAACTATAACCTAAAATAATACACGGATCTCTTATCTATATATATAAATTTTAATGAATGATGGTGATTATTAATATTATAATACTAGCATTTTATCTTTTCCGGTATATATGAATTATAAGCTTGATATATAGGAAACTGTTTTTTGATATTTTGATAAAACTGCATCTATATTATTGTGTGCAGTAAGGCTAGGTATTTAAATCTTAATTAAGTATGGTGACTACTAATATTATAGCACTAATTCCCCCTGTTTTTGAATACAAGAATTATAAGCTTGATATATATTGACAAAGCCGCATTTATACTGTTTTCTGTGGTAAGGCGGGGCACTAACATATTTTTGGATAAGTAAATACTTTCAAGAAACTGCCGTCCTATTTTTAATATTTTCAGGTACAATTTGGTCGCTGTGCTGTTGTAAAGAAATACCCTGTTTGGGTGCGCTGCAACTGCTGGATCTAAACAGTAGTCCAGTTTTTTCTTCTGACATTGCAAAGCCGCTAATTACAGACGGAGAAACTACAACAGTAAACTACAATTCCCATGAACCTTAGCGGTTCCAACACATAAGAATGAGGCTGCGCATATGCGCAGTGAGGACCTTGAGAAAGAAATCTTCGAAACGCGCGTCGGACCTCACCCTCTGTAGCAGCAGCTCAGTATACCTATTTTGCCGGCATCTGAGCCCTGCTACTAATACAGTATTGGACATCTTTTAAGCAACAGAAGAAGCTTACAATAGCGCACATTTAGGAGCCGCTATACAGAGTAGAACTTTTTCTCTTGATGCTCATATATGCGGAACAGACACTCTGCTGAGGAAAAGCCGTGCAGGGTTTAAAGGACCCGCCGCCTTCAATCAGAAGATAATCATCCGCGATCTTTGATCTATTCCATGTGGAATTTTTATTTACCTTATTAATAAAGAGGCTATTTTTGGATACCACAAAAGGCGAATATTGAATGAGTCATTTGGATATCCTTTTATTGAAAGTGGCCCAGGTCAGGTATTAACCACTGGGCCTGACCGGTAAGTTTCATTTCTATCTTTATTTATTTGTGTTTGGTTTTCCAGACAAGTTAAAAGCTCTGGGTAAAAACACACTTTGACTACAAAAGTTGAATTGTAAGATAATCCTCTTTGCTGTAATATAAAAATATGGATACAATAATATTGTTTTAAAACAAAAGGATAGAATTAATTTATATCTCTTATCCTGATATTTTTGAGTATCCTACATAAAGAGCGCGCCTGAAGATAATCAGACAGGCATTTGAAAAACTAGTTTGTTTTATGCTTCTCTGTTTTATCAAACCTTTTTTTCTAAGGATCAGAGATACCTCCCTGTGATTGATGTAAGTGACCGCCGTCCAATTGTCCGATCGGACTTGAACTGGCAATCCCTGCAATAGAAGAGTCAAGCGAGACAGAACCAACCAAATGGTCCATAGCTCCAAAACGTTGATAGGGGTATGAGCCTCGCGAGGCCCCCATAACCCCTGGAACTGATGTTCCCTCCAGAAGCCCCCCCTCCCCCAGCCCGACAGGCTGGCGTCCGTGGTGACCGTTTCCCAACAAGGGGTCAGAAAGGATCTTCAACAGATTGCTTGACACTAGCCACCACTGAAGGGACTGCGGAGGCCGGGGAGACAGCAGACAAGACTGATCCAATGACAGCGGACACTTGTCCCAAGTCGCTAGAAGATGGAGCTGAAGCGTCCTCATGTGAAACTGGGCAAAAGGGACTGCCTCGAAGGAAGCCACCATCAGACCTACCAATCTCATCCCTAGCCGGATAGACGGGCGAGGATTGGAAAGCAGAAGCCGAACCAAATCTTGGATCAGAAGAATCTTGGGCTGAGGAAGGAACACCCTGGCCTGAAAAGCATCCCCGAAACGAAACCTCCCTGGACGGGGAGAGGGAGGACTTGGAATAGTTGATCACCCAACCGAACCTCTCCAGCGTGGTACAATGCAAATGCCCTGGACTCTGAGGAGGGCCATCACCCCCGCCAATACCTTGGTGAACACCCTCGGAGCCAAGGTAAGGCCGAATGGAAGGGTCACAAACTGAAAATGGTGATCTTCCACCATGAACCTGAGGAATCTCTGGTGTGCCAGGAAGATAGGTACATGCAGATAAGCATCCCTGAAGTCTATGGACGTCATGAAGTCCCCCTGACGAAGAGAATCAACGGCTGACCGCAAGGTTTCCATGCGAAACTTCCTGAAGCGGATAAACCGATTGAGGAGCTTCAGATCCAAAATGGGTTGAACGGAGCCGTCCTTCTTGGGCACCGTGAATAGTTTGGAATAGAATCCCAAGCCCCTTTCCACGAAAGGCACTGTGCAAATGACAGCCATGTCCAGATAACTTACTGCCGCCCGGAGCCCCTGTGCGGCCAGTGGATCCGAAGGCACTCAAGACCTGAAGAATCTGGGAGGAGGCCGGATCTCAAATTCCAGCTTGTAACCGGAAGACACTACTTCCAGAATCCATTTGTCTGAGACCTCCTGGTCCCAGACCTGGAAGAAGTGCCGCAGCCGTCCCCCCACCCGCAAGGGAGAGGGTGCCCCCTCATTGCTGAGCTGGCTTAGCAGCGGGCTTGGGTTTGGAACTCCAATTGTGACCTGGACGGGCACGACCTCTGCCTCTACTCCAGCAATCACCTCTGAGGGTAGAGAAGGCCAAAACTCTGCCAGTTCTGGCGCCACGAAAGGAAGGGTTAAAGGAGGCCACCCCCCGAAAGGGACGACGTTGCCTCTTACGCTGAGGTAACTTCCCTCCTTTCGTGACAGAATCTAATCTTTCTCCAAAGAGCCGCAATCCCACAAAGGGAAGTGCTGTAAGCGACTTTTTGGCCACAAAATCAGCCGCCCACTGGCGCAACCATACCGACCGCCGAATAGCTACAAGCAAGGCTGAGGTTCTACCACACATGACCATGTGTCATCTAAGGCGGCAAGCACAAAGGACATGAACAATTCACACCGCTTAAGGGCGGCGAACTCATCACTAGCCGGGTCAAGCCTGGAGGTACTCAACAGGTCTCTAACCACAGACCTGGTAGCCACTGCCAAAAGCACCGAAGCACAAACAGGCCGCAGGGCTGAGCCGACACTACGCGTGGCAAGCCATCCCATCTGATCAATGCATTTATCCCCACCATCTTTGAGAGTGGTGGAGTCAGGAGAATGCAAAATAGAAGTATTGGACAACCCGAGCACCGGGGCATCCACCTCGGGAGGGGACGACCATCGTTTTACCACGTGACGTGGTCCACGTCCACCGGAAAGGGATACTTTGTATCCCAACCTTGAGGAATACCTGGAAGCCGAGTAGGCTTCTCCCATTCCTTAAGAATAATGCCATCAAAATGCTTTTGATTTGGGAACTCCAGGCGCGGCTTGGAAGTCCCAAAGAATTCCCCTTTTTGAGGAGCGGCCTCCTCAGGAGGAGAAATTGCCAGAAGGTGAGCCAAGACCTTCGGGGTATCCACAGCATCCCCCTGCCCTTGCTCAGTATCAGCACCAACAAACTGCTGATTGTCAGAACCCTCAGAATCCTCAAATAATTCCCCCTCTTCTAGCGGTGAATAATCAGACCAGTCAAGAAAATCATAATCATCAAACTCAAAGGCCGGCGCAGCTGGAGACAAATGCTTTCGCTTAGCCGAGGCCTTTCTGGCAACAGAGCCAGAAATACATTTCTCAATATTAGTCAGTCTGGCACATACATCAGATTGCGACTCCCCACCTGTGACAACATCACTAGGGGTACGGATAAGGCAGGGTGGGGAGGGAGATGAGGCCGGGACCCCCGACTGCTGCGTTATGGCCCGCTGAGCACAAGGTATGCAAACAAGTACATTATCTTCCGCAAGGGATGCTCCACAACCCACACACTGCCGGGGTTGCCCCGAGGGGAGCCCAAGCTCGGTATCCTGAGAAGCCTCCATATGGTGATTTTAATGTAGTCGCAATGACCAGAGAGATTTACGCTATTAAGCTACCCGGGATGCCCCTTCAGGTCCCAAGTGGGAGGATTTTTTTTTATTTTTTTGGGAACCCTAAATTAAACTCTAAGGGACCCTAGGACCGGGAGAACTCCCTCTTTAACCCTTTAAATGCCAGCCACGTAAAATTTACGTGGTTACCTCTCCATCACTTAAGTGCCAGCCACGTAAAATTTACGTGCCTGGCATTTACCCCTGCTAGCGGGCAAAAAAAAAAAAGAAATACTCACCTGACCCCTTGTTGGATCCGGCCGGGTCTCCTCTTTAATTTGGTGCCATCCGATCTCCCGTGGGGGGTCGGATGGCTCCAGGAGAGCCCCCGGAATAGGCCGCCCCCCCGCTTCTGCAGCAGCAGCTGCTAACTGTAAAAAAATAAAAAAATAAAAATGACATTCACTTACCTGCGTGTGCGCTGGCTCCCGCTGTCCCTCCTCTTCACCTGGGGGGCCTCCGATCCCCCCCCCAGGACTTACAGATCTTAAGGAGAGATGGCTCTCTCCCCTTTCATCCTCGATGGCGGCCGCCATCTTGCCACTAAGCTAATGACGTCATCCCGGCCCCGATCTCCGGCTTCAGCCTTCTCAGCTGTCAGATGCCGGTGATCGGTGCCGGGGAAGGAGGTGACAGGAGATCCTCTGATCTCCTGCCTCCCCCTTCTCTGGATGCCAATCACCGGCATCTGTCATCAGAGCGGCGAGGGACAAGAGCTTGCAATCGGAGGTAAGTACAGTAAATTTTTTTTTTTTTTTTAATAAAATACTTTTTATTAACGTGTGTTGTTTTTTTTTAACAGTTAACCCTTTGTGAGCTGGTAAGGGGTCCATGAGACCCCTTATACCAGGTCACAAGGCTCTGGGTCTGGCAAGTCACCTGCGGCTAGCGGGTGACTTGCCATTAACCCCCAGCCCCCCATTACCTGCCTCCCCAACGGCCGGGGGGGGGCAGAAAGGCCCGGGCCACTTAGTGGCTATGTGGGCTAGTAGCCTGCAGGGCCAGGGGCCACCAACACTGGTCCCTGCGCCCTGTTCTACAAGCCCCCATAGCTGGCCCGGGTCGGTAATGTTGGGTAGGGGGGACCCTACGTCATTTTTTGGGGGGATCTTTAAGGGTTTTTAACCCTTAAAATTCCAAAAAAATGGGGTCCCCCCCCCTATGTCATTTTTTTTTTTAGTTAACCCTTTTGTGTTCTGTCATCCAGCAGCTAAAAAAGGCTTCTAGCAAGTGAGCAGAAGCCAGTGATCGCCAAGGGACAGAGTGCTCCAGTATGGATGGGAGGTAAGTATTACAAAAAAAAAAAAATAAAATAATAAAATATTTTTTCTCTTTGTGTGTCTGTGTTTTTTTTTACATTTAACCCCTTGTGAACTGGTAAGGGGTCCATGAGACCCCTATACCAGTTCTCAAGGCTGGGGGGATGGCAAGTCACCTGCGCTAGACGGTGACTTGCCATTAACCCCCGGCACCCCCATTACCTGCCTCCCCAAAGGCCAGGGGGGGGCAGAAGAGCCCGTGGCCACGGGCTATGCGGGCTTCTAGCCTGCAGGGCCAGGGGCCACAAAAGCTGGTCCCTGCGCCCTGTTCCTACAAGCCCTGCATAGCTGGTCCCGGGCTGGTTACTTTGGGTAAGGGGGGCCCCATGTCATTTTTAACCCTTAAAAATCCCCCTAAAAAATGCCCCCCCCCCTGGGAGGGGGGACCCTATGTCATTTTTTTCTCGATTTAACCCTTTGTAGTGTGGATGGTAGTTGTATTTTATTTGTAAATGTTAAAAATTACTTGTTTCAGTTAGGGGGGGTCTCCTGGGCAGGAACAGGGGGCTACCGATAAATATGTGGTACCATTCTAATCGATAGGAATTGGGCTTTCACATGCGATATGGTTTTCCCTAATAAAATACATTTTTTATTTAAAATAAAGAAGGCGATTTTCTAAAAAAAATTTTGTATTTATTTTTTTTTTTTTACTTAATAATAAATAAAATTAATAATAAATACAATTTACAAACAAGACATTTCATGTTAAAGCCTAAACTCTGCTGCAAAATATATATATATATATATATATATATATATATATATATATATAATTTTCCTGAAAATTCCAGCAAAAATGTCACAAAACATGGAGCAAAATGGGGAAAAATGACCTGTCAACAGAGGGTGACAAAATCTCAAGTAGGCTGGCAATTAAAAGGGTTAATAGTACCTCTGCATGTTGGGTATTGTTCTGTTCGGGGGACCTTGCGCTTTCAGACTTAGCTTGTTTTTTCTTGTTTGCATATTTAAATTTTAGGAAAAGGTGTTTTTTATTCAGCTTTTTTATACATTTTTTAGGGAAACCCTGCGCAACCAAAGAATTCTTTGAGGGATCAATTCCAGAAAGATGAGCCCACTACAACAAGCTGGGTACGCTTAGAAAGCTTAACATGTGTACTTTCAGGGAATATATGGTTTATGGGGGCTATTCCAAATGTAAAGGGTTGTTTTGGTTGAAAAATCGCAAGATGCACACTTTGTCTGCAGAGCTGAAATTTTCAAGAAAAATTACCGTTATGCTCATGCTTTACTTTGGGGTGTTTGGCAACTCTTCCCTTGACAGTAACTATGCATGTTGGGTATCGTTCTGTTCGGGGGGATGTTGCCTTTTCAGATTATACTTGTTTTTTCTTGTTTGTTTATAGTTTTTTTAGGAAAATGTGGCTTTGATTCTGCTTTTTTATCCTTTTTTTAGGGAAACTCTTTGCAACCAAAGAATACATTGAGGGATTACTTCTAGAAAACTGTGGCTACATCAACAAGCCTGGTACAAATTGAAAGCCTGAGGTGTGTACTTCCAGAGACTATATAGTTTGTGGGGGGTATTTCAAATGTAAAGGGTTGTTTTTCTGGAAAAACTGCAAGGTGCGCATAGCGCATATCACAGTTGTATTTTTTCTGAAAATACCCTAAAGCTCTGTTTCAGTTTGGGGGAGTCTCCTGGGCAGGAAAGGGTGTCTACCTATACATATGTGGTACCGCTGTAACCGGGAGAAATTGGGATTTCACACGCAATAATATTTTATTGACAAACTTACATTTTTTATTACAAAAAAACACTACAAATTGTAAAAAAATAGATTTTTTTTTTTTGCACATATTTCGCCAAAGAATATTGAGAATACACCTAAAAATTACAAACAAGACATTTCATGTTAAAGCTCAGACTCTGCTGAAAAAAACAATATATCATTTTCCTGGGAAATCCCTTCACATTTGAACATGGGGAGCACAAAATAGTGCAAAATGGTCTGTCAACAAAGGGTGACAAAAACTCCAGGTAGGCTGGCACTTAAAGGGTTAAAGTTGTGCCACAAATTCATCCCATCATAAATGCATGAAGCATTGGGAAGACACCAAAATGGTCCCCTAAGCCTTGTGAACTGGTATAGGGCTCTCATAGATCCCTTACCAGTTAACAAAGAGTTAAATGTAAATAAAAAAAAACTAAAATAAATTATATATATATATATATATATATATATATATATATTTATTTCCCTTAAAGAGGAACACCTGGGGAGATCAAAACCTCCCCCAAACCTCACCAATCTGCTGCCCCCCTCCGGTTTTATCTTTAGGCAATGTTTACTCACCTCGCTGGAGTATCCACTTTCTGGGCCTTGCCAATGTGCATTCCATCAGGCACTGCATGCAGCCCCCAATTTCATGCCTGCACAGTGCCCATGATGCAATGGATCCACTCAAAATCCTGCGGGACTTCGCTGAGCAGCATATATATATATATATTTTTTTTTTTGTCCGATGTTCCTCTGTAAAAATAAAAATTATGTGGGGTCTTCCCTACCCAGCATCTGATCGGTGGAGGAGTGCTGGGGAGGCAGGGGATAAGTCCCCTGAAAGTTTACCAATTTCCTAGATCAGGTTCCACTGCAAGCAAGGAAGGTTTCCTTTGGGAGACAATCTTCTGCATTATTGTTTACAAAGAATGGATCAAGCTGCTCTATTCAATATAACAGAGGGAGTATGGCAGACACTGTGGTCGATTCAGAGCCTGATGAGAAAACTCACGTCTTTTTAGGAGAGAAAACTGCCATTCACTTTCATTGTCTACTGGGTAGAAATTTTCACCTGGCTCTGAATCAGCCACAAGGTAGACCATGAAAGTGAATGGCAATTTCCTCTCCTAAAAAAGAAGTGCGTTTTCTCTCCAGGCTGTAAATCACCCCCACTGTCTATGTGCATTTCTATATATGGGATGGTGGGGGTGTGTGGGAACCCTACAAAGATACGGGTAGATTTCAGGGCAGGGGACTGGAGGTTAGAGTTCCAGATCTTTAGAGATCTCTCTCTCAGGTCTTTATACTGAAAAAGGGGGTAAAGACTCCTATAAGACTCCTATAAATCCAGTTAAGCAGTTATGCATGTCACACAATCACTGTTGTATTATACAATTTACTTTTTTACATAAATACGATTTTATTATTTAATTTTAGTAGTAATTTTCTTTTTCCAGCATCATACAAACCTTCATTCATGGTCTACTTCATGATCTTAGTTTAAGTTGATAAACTCGATAAATTATGTTTACTTTGTTACCGCAGTAATTATTTACTTACTATATACAGTATATTTCCACTTTCACTTATCATTTATTCATGTTAATTCCATAAAGTTGATTCACATCTCTGACGCACATCTAAACAATCCATATATGAAGTATGAATATTCATCAGTTATTATGACTAGCGTTCATTAAATATGCCACTTGCAAGTGGGTACGATTATTACACATAAATAATGCATTCAACCCCCAATAAAAAAATCTAATTTCATGCAGATTTCCCAACAATTTGCTGTTGCACTAAAGCAAGAAACAGTTTCAGCTTTCTGCTAATTATCACTTTCATGTACACAGCAACAATTCTTCATTACTGGAGGGCATGCACTGGCTATATTAAATGGGAATGATTCATTTTCTTTTCAGCCTGATACAAAATGAGAAAGTACAATAGTGTTAGGCACTAATAATAAGAACTGCCTGAAATACTTTAAACCAATATTTTCTTTCATTTTGGCTAATGTCTTAAATAAAAGAATTACAATAATGGTTGAATCTGCCACCACAGCCACAAATATTATTACACTATGATTTCACTAACAATAAAACTATACTTTACTAAACTGGGGAGGGTCACTCCCAATTCCTTGTAGAGAATTCCCTTTTGGTACTCATAAGGTTAAGGACTCCCTGGAATGTGTGTGGCACTGCACAATCAATCAAGGTATTCTGGCTTTCTAGAGAATAGTGATGACTAATGTTGAGTATAATAGCCCCTTTTGGCTGGACAATCCCCAGTATTTGCCATTGAGGAGGACCATTAAAGTCTGTGGGAGAGAATTTGGCTATTTTTCCCTTTCTATTAACTCTCTTCCCCCCTGGCCCAAAGAGCAAAATGGCTGTTATGTCATCACAGCCAAAGGCTGACTGGAGGCCTTTAAGTCCTAAGGATACAAGCTGCTATGTCTGGTTCATCAGGCTGGTAACCCCAGGGGGTAAGACACTTTTTAAAATAAACAAATTAAAGAAGCCAAATTGTTGGCCTGAATCTTACTTCTATTCGGGTTTAGCCACAGTGAACAAAATTGGAAATATTCAGGGGGAATGTATCACTATTGAAGAATGCCAGAGCCACCAGTTTTTTTAGCACTAAGGGACATTTACCAGACCAGCGTCATAGGAAAAGTACCCAGTTACTGCAAATCCTATCCAATCAGAATATTCAGTGATTATTTAGTATTTTTTCATGTAACCCTAGTTGAACATCCAGTTTTGGTTCCTTTGTGGTAGGTAAAAAACAGCATTACATTAATCCCACATATATTTCTGGGGTTGCTTAAAAACAGTCGGTAAGATAGATCTTGGGAATCATCCAGTAAATTGAAACTGTGGTTGCTATTCCAAATTTTAACACTAGATGGGTAGATGGTATAATACCAGGGTATCTATCTAGAAACTCTATTTAGACTTAAATTAATAGGGAACAGGTAATAAACACCAGACATGTTTTGTATGCCATATTACTACGAGTGCTAATCTATGTTTTTTAACTGTAGTAAAACTTCTCAGATAAGTATTCCCTCTATACCCTTTAACAATTAATGTATTTGAAGAGTTAAGCTCCAGTTATTCATTTGCAGATAATGACAGAGTCACTTTTAACCAAGTAACCTGTTTTATTGAGGAAAAAAGCAGTAAGCTTTAGTTACCTTATTATATTTTCAACAGTTCTGTACTTTGCTTTTTTATTTTTTTTATTTATAGCAATTTATTACATTGGATGTTTAGGTTTTAGTGTAGGCTGGATTTACATTGGGCCAATTCCTATAGAAATTTCTACCGCATCAGTTATCACAACTGTGGAGCGATTTGAAATGCTTGTGATTGCCAATTAAGTGAATTTGCTATTGCTGCAACATTAAACTCACTGCAGGCAAAGCTTTTGCAGGTAGACTTTGATTGCCTCTGAGTGTGCCTATAGGCTAATATGGGAAGTTTTTCACAAGAGATTGCATATGATCATAATCACCCAGCAATTAAAGCAAAACACGCTCTTATAAAAGAAGCCTTAGAGTGAAAGGTTTACTACTGATTTCCTCTTTAAAATTAACATTGGCAAGTTAATCTAAAGCAAAAATTAAAACCCTACCATATTAACAGATAACTGCATGTCAAGTGGACTAAACTGCTGGACACTCAACACATTTTTCTATTAGCAGATAACTGCACGTCAAGAAGCCTAAACTACTACACACTCAACACGAATGTTTATATACAAATAACTGCACATAAAGTGTCCTGAACTGCTGGACACTCAAAAACATTTTTATTAGCAGATAACTACCCGTCAAGTGGCCTGAACTGCTGTACACTGAAGAAATATTTTTATCAAAAGAAAACTGCCCATCAAATGACCTGAACCACTGGACACACAACAAAATGTATTACCATATAACTGCACGTCAAGTAAGCTGCTGGACACTCAACACATTTTAATTAGCAGATAATGGCACGTCAAGTGACCTGAACTGCTGGACACTTGGCTAAATCCTTTATTAACAGATAACTGCCCGCCAAATGGCCTAAACTACTGGACACTCAACACATTTTTTATTACCAGATAACTGCCCGCCAAATGGCCTAAACTACTGTACACTCAACATATTTTTATTACCAGATAACTGCATGCATTGTGGCCCGAACTGCTGGCACCAACCCTAATTTTGCTGCTTGGGTTCGCTCATCACTATTAATTATATATTTATTGTATGCTGAAATGGTTCATTTTCTGTTTGGGAAACCATGATCCCCTACTGCACCAAGTCCTCTGCAGACAAATACAATGCAGATTTTAGCTGGGAAAATTACTGCTTTTGTGTAGCTGGTAAGCATTTCTTGTTTTTTCATATGCCGATTCATAAGGGGGGAGGGAGAAGGGGTTTAACTACTTATTTTTTCACTATACAATGAATCACTCTAAAAATGTATTATTTTGCTAAATTGGACCCCTGACTTTCTTAAGTAGCACAATGTTTGCTGGATATTTGCAGATTTTCCCACCCTGCAATTTGTAGGCATTTCCCTGCTTTTTAGAGACCAAAAAACAGATTTAGGCATGATAAACCAGACAGGAACAAAAGAAGATTCCAGCAACATTACAAATAACTGACAGAGATGTTGCTAAGCTGAGTAAGCTAGAGACAGACATTGCAGGATAATTAACTGGTTTAGTGGAACATGTAAGGGCAAGACTTAATTCTCTTCATATCAGGGTTGATTCAGCAGAGTGCAAGAATGGATTCTTGCACAATTTTAGTTGGGAAAAACTTGTGCGAGAATTTGCACACAAGCTAGTGCGTATGTGAGTATTCCTATATGTGCAAACTTTTGCAAATGTAGTCACACTCACATGACTCAGACTCATCTGAAATTCATCTCTAAAACAGGCTTCTAAGAAAAGAAATTGGTGGGAGAATTCCCTACATATTTTTGCTTGTGAGAATTGTGCTTTTGGTGTGTTTCAGTACCCTTTTTGGAGAAATGGAACCTTTTGATGAATACCTTGCTAAGAGATTGTAAATCTTGATTGTTCTCTTCTTGATTTAAAAAAAAATCATGTTTTACATTTATTAAATATTATTTATAATAAACAGCTATGTTTTAATTATTTTATAAAAAAATAGAAAGCAGAAAAATAAACCTAATTAAAGTGGTTTTAGAGTCAAGTCATAACATGCTAGACATAAATTATAAAATACATAAAACAAATATAACTCGACAAATCAGTATGGGGAAGAAATATTCTCCAAAGTATAATAGGCGGGAGAAAAAAGGGAAAGTCAGCTGAATCTTCACTGAGTCATGTAAGCATGCTTCATGCAAGCATGCTGTGTAATGAGAAGGCTCATACAAGAGTACTTTCATTTCTCCCTATCATGAAATTGTGTAATATTAAGAATACATATAAACACGTCGGCTAATGAGAGGAGGGGTCACTTATACACCTGAATTGGATAAAACTCCCTCCAAGCTTCTGGTTTATTCTCTCATGGTAGGAATAAAATCCACAGGTGACAGGTTTAGTCTAGCAGGTTCTGTCACCCTGTATGTCCTTTTCCTTCCATTAAAACAATGAAAAACAAGCCTGGCTGGATTTTTCTTGATGCCAGGTGTATAAGTGACCCCCTCCTGCCGCCATTCAGCATATTTATATGGATTTTTATCATTGGGACATTTTTTCACGATAATGCTCCTTTAAATAGTGTTGCTAGCTGTCATTCCTCGCTTAAATGGGGCATAGTGACAGAGATCTTGAATGGCTTTCTTAACTGCTTTCACACATGCAAGATCGTCTCTTCTTGTGGGATGTTTTTATTGTCTAATGCTAAATGGATCCTATTGTGTGGGTGGCTACTGCCTGCCCATAATACTGAAATCCTGAACTTGCTCAGTAGTATGATATGCTCTAAGAACCAAAACGGGAAGATCTGAAAGCAGAAATCATTTTTTTTATTTCCAGAGGAAAGTTAGCAAAATCAGCCTTTGTGTTATCTCCCAACAGGCTTCCTTTTATGTAGGATTACAATGTAGCACATAATCAATTGTCCGTGTATAAAGTAAAGATGAAAGGATGATACAGGAGGCACCTTGCTATACATGTAGACTCCGACCCCCTCGTTTAGGCATTGACGCAACTCGGCAGGTTGCCAGAGCTACAATGACACAGAAAGTCATTGCACAGCAGCAGCTAGTGAACTAATTCTCCTTATAGTTTCAAAATTAATTACGCACCTGAATTCACATGGATGGCCTCGTGTAGCAAAAGTGAACACTACACTTGCCACTAAAATGCAGAAATTCCCACAAAAATGTATCCTGGCCTATTTGCTTATCATGTGTATAGTTTATAGTTTAGCCATTTTCTCTTATCATCCTTCAGGATGGCCATGGCGAGGGAACTCCCCCCCCCAGTCCTTAGTATTGTGTCTTCTCTCCAACAAACCTCAAGGACCTCCTTTCACCGTCCAGTTTTTCAACCCCAGGAGGCGCCCGGTTTGGGGGGTGCTCGCCAACCCTCTGACTATACTTCCACAGGGCAGTGTGCCTGTGGCCAGGGGATCCACTGGAGCACCACATCACCTACCCTGGCTGGCTCCTGATCTCCTGCAGTAACTAGCAGGCTTGCGGTCATCGTGGGCCTCCCTCTCAGCAGCAGCACTGGCGGCGTTGGCACTTTGGTCGGTGTCCCTAGGTCTCCCCTCCAATTCTTCAGTAGATGGGTACACGTCCTTGGGTGTGTCCCAGGCATTTGCAGTCAGGGGACTGAGGGGCAGAGCTGGGCAGGCATGTGGTAATCCTGGGACCTGAATGCTAGGAGGCTTGGCTATCTAGTAGGTGTGGTCCTCCCCCTTGGGGGCAGCATGGGTGATGCTGGGATTGTGTTCCCAATTCTGCCCTATGATTTTTGCAGTGGGGGTAGACAGGTGCGCAGGCTCAACAACTTGAGGCCAGGAGTCGGACTGGCCTGGACGCGGTCACATGTTAACGTGCCTCTTCCAGCGCATAGCCTCAGCCCTCGTGTGTTCCAGAAGACTGAAACATGTGAGGCTGGCTCGCTTCTATATGCAACAAAAGAATCTACAGTGGAGGAGCCAAGCTATGGGGATGACTCTTCAGGAAAGTGGTTAAAATCTATACATCATGCATTTGGTCTTCCCTACTGGAGTAGAGGATGAAGGGGGGCTGCCAGAGTACAGGAGCATTTAATGTTGTGCCATATAGTTTTTTTTCTCTTCTGGGAATTAAACAAAAAATCTTTTGGGATTGCCCCCATACCTGTGATTTTCTTGAAAGCATGCTGTGTCTGGGTTTCTTGTGTTTCTGTGATCCTCAGGTGGGCGCGGATTTCCTAGCCTTCTACTTTAACAGGTGAACTGTTCAGTAGAGAGAAGGGGGGGTTTTTTCCTAGTGGGGTTACACTGGGGGGGGCCCGTGTGTCCCCTAGGGAAAACGTTTAACCTCTACACTGTACTCTGATTGATTGCTTTTATTCAAATGAACAAGTGTTATTTACAATAGTGCGTACACATCAAATATTATCCTAAAATGAATATTGTAAGAGTCCTTGGCAGAAACTAGTGTTTAGTTTTCTGCAGTGGTAATAAGGCGATAAATGGATGAAGAGGAAAGGAGGGGCTCAGGATAACTGCCCGTCCTCCGTGTCCTAAGGTGTTTGCCTCACGTTTGTAGCAAGGTTGGGTCGTTGCTCCTCAGTTTGTAGCCAGCTGTTAACCCTTCAAGGTTTGTAGCAAGTGGTTGTAGACGCCTTACAGACGCGTTTCGCCTGTGGCTTCTTCAGTGTGGGAGCCTATAATTCCTAGTGATGAACATATGCAGGTACATACATGGAGATTACATACAATGGATATATGCTGGGCTATTTTTGTAAACGGAGGCAGTAATAAGACTTTGTTACTCACCCGCTGATGAGGGTGCCCCGGTGCCTGGATTGCTGGCATATTGGAGGTTGACCATAAGTATATTGTTTGTGTTCCTATAAGAGAACCCTATGTGTTGAGAGGTGTACTGGTTGTTTAGCCGATTAGTTTGTGTCATTCATATCATGGTCAGTGCTTACCTCATTGTTTTGATGTGCCCCGTGTGTAGAGATCCGGGCCCTCCATGCCCCCCATTCTGGGGTTTATATATGGAGCGTAGCGCTGCTGAAGTGGTGCGCTTGGTATGCACTTGTTAAAGTATCCGTTGCGCTCGGTAGGTAGTAAGCCCGTGGTTTCAGTGGGGTGCGCGTTGGTAATGGTGTCCGTCTCAGCGCTCGTCAGACCGCCAGTGCAGAGTGGGAGGGATTTATTTCCCTGCCGGTACATCTGCTAAGTCCCTGATTGGTTGAATGATCGGGGACGGAAGTGCGTAATCGTCGCACTTCCTTCCTGGCGGTCCCGCCCGGATCTCCTGTGTCAGTGTTTGTATATGTCTCCGCTCCTGACTGCTGCCATTTTGTTGGTTTACAAATCTAACTGCGCATGCGTGCCCTTCTCGTGACTTGCTGTGTGTTCAGCTGTCGCTGCTAGCGGCGGCGGCCATTTTTTGGGTTGGTATGGAGATCTGATCGGTCGCTGCATATGGCGGCGGCCATATTTAGGGTTGGTTAGCGTATGTTAAACTGGTTGGGGCTACGTCTGTTTGTTGTATCTACATGTGTTGTGACAGCCGTATTGGAGTTGGAGTTATGATTAGCTTGCAGGGCAGTGTTAGTTAGCCAGGCTCATATATGTATAGAGGGGGATGTCAGGATGCCGAGCATCGGGGGTCTCACAGCCTTGGATTAATTTCCAATTATACTGCTATTCTAGTAACATAAATACATTAGAAATAACGCAGGATCCTGATATAAATATTGTTACATTAATGCAAAAACGTTTCTGCTGAAAAATAAAGATTCTCACCATACTATTCACAACTTGGTCTCGTTTCTTCCTAAAGCTTGTTGTAACATTATTTCTTCCTAAAAAATTATTATTAGAGACAAGGGTACCTCAGGTCTCTGTTTGGGGGTGTGTCAGTGAGGGTTGGGTGGGGGAGGGAAAAAGGAGGGATTCAATCTAAAGATCTTGATGTTCTGCTAGGCAAACGGTTATCGGTAAATGCTTGGTGACCCGGGAGGAAAAGGATATCCATGTTAGGTTGTTTCTACTGCTTATCTAGATGCTTAAGTGGATGGGGTTGGATACGGGGCGGTATAGACGGGATTGGGGTCATAATAGGTGTGTATCTGGGGTTGGGGGTTTCAGAGGAAAGGGGAGAAGCTACAGGTTTCGTTGAGACCTGGTGGGTAGGTGGCTTTAAGTTTCACGATCCATTTGGTCTCCCTCTGTAGGGTCTGTTTCTGGATGTCCCCTCCCCTTTGGCTCGCATGCAGTCTATCTAGAGCTTGGAAAGTTGTACCTCTGGCATCCGACGCGTGTTTCTTTAGAAAGTGGCGTCCTATTGGTGTAGTGATGTTTTTGTTTTTGATGTCCCTGATATGTTCTAAAATTCTAATTCTGAATTTCCGATTTGTTTTCCCCACATAGAAGTTGCCACATGGGCATGTGAGGAGATAGATGATTTTAGGGGAATTGCAATTAACAAAATGCTTTATGGTGTGGGGTTGGTTATTCGGGAGGATAAAGGTTTTGCCTTGCTTGAGATACTGACATGCATTGCATCCCCCACAGTTATATAGGCCGTGGTTCTTGCAGCATTTGGAGTTTCGGTCACTATAATGGCTTTTCACTAGTGAATCCTTTATTGATCTTGGCCTTCTGTATACCAGTTTGGGTGTATCAGGGACTATATCACGAAGGTCTCTGTCGTGGGTCAATATGTGCCAGTGTTTGTTTAGAATTCTTCTAATCATTGTGTGTTGTTTGGTGTAAGTGAGTATTATGGGGAGGGTAGGTGTTATACGTGTTTGTTTCTTCTGTGTGAAAAGTATGGTTTGTCGCTCTCTTTCCAGTGTTCTGTGGTATGCTCGTTTAAGTGTTTTCTTACTGTACCCCCTGCGTGTCAGCCTGTCCCTTATTCCTGCTGCTGCTACCTGGAAGTCTTCTTCTGATGAGCAATTCCTTCTGGCGCGTAGGTATTTGCCGTATGGGATGCTTTGTTTTAAAGGGGTTGGGTGTGAGCTGGAAGCTTTGAGGATGTTATTTGCTGCTGTGGGTTTTCTGTATAGGGTTGTGTAGATGTATCCTTCTGTGTCCTTGCCTATTCTGAGGTCTAAAAAAGTTATTTCTGTTGTGTTGTAGTCCAGTGTCAGTTTTAGATTGAGTGTGTTTTGGTTTAAGAGTTCGTGGAAGATTCTAAGTTCAGGTTCCGTCCCTTCCCAGAAGAGCAGGATATCGTCGATATATCTATACCAAGAAATCACCTTTTTTACATACGGGAGCATGCTCTCATCCTGCCATAGCATCCATTCCCACCAGCCCAAGTATAGGTTGGCATATGTTGGTGCACAAGTTGTGCCCATGGCGGTGCCCTGTATTTGATGGTATAATTGTTCCTTGAAAACTATATCGGGGTTGGATTCTAGTTCCCTTAGTGCCTTATCACCACATCTCAGACAAAGGCACTAAGGGAACTAGAATCCGACCCCGATATAGTCATAAAAGCAGCGGACAAGGGGGGTAATACAGTTATCATGAGCAAAATACAATATGAAAAGATGTGCGAGAAAATACTCAACAATAAAGAGTGGTACAAGAGAATTCCCATGACAAGCCTACAGAAGGACCAACAGGAATATCAAGCACTCATTGAACATGCTAGAACACACAGAATTATTAACAAACAAACAGCATACTTTTTATTGATTGAGAAACCAGTAACACAAACATTCTACGCCTTACCTAAGGTCCACAAATCTCTCATAGACCCGCCAGGACGGCCCATAGTGTCAGGAATAGGATCCTTCACCAGCACAGCAAGCCAGTACATCGACGCACACTTACAACCTCATGTGCAGACTTTACCCTCCTACGTCAAAGACACACCCCATCTCTTGCGGATACTGGAGGGACTCAGTTTACCCAAAAACATACTCTTGGTATCATTTGACGTGGAGGCGCTCTATTCAAGTATACCACACTCTATGGGCCTACGGGCGGTCAAAACCTTCCTTGACCAACTCGACATAAACCAATATGACCACAGTTCATTCCTCATCAAACTACTCAAATTTATACTGACCCACAATACCTTCCTTTTCAAGGAACAATTATACCATCAAATACAGGGCACCGCCATGGGCACAACTTGTGCACCAACATATGCCAACCTATACTTGGGCTGGTGGGAAAGGATGGTATGGCAGGATGAGAGCATGCCCCCGTATGTAGAAAAGGTGATTTCTTGGTATAGATATATCGACGATATCCTGCTCTTCTGGGAAGGGACGGAACCTGAACTTAGAATCTTCCACGAACTCTTAAACCAAAACACACTCAATCTAAAACTGACACTGGACTACAACACAACAGAAATAACTTTTTTAGACCTCAGAATAGGCAAGGACACAGAAGGATACATCTACACAACCCTATACAGAAAACCCACAGCAGCAAATAACATCCTCAAAGCTTCCAGCTCACACCCAACCCCTTTAAAACAAAGCATTCCATACGGCGAATACCTACGCGCCAGAAGGAATTGCTCATCAGAAGAAGACTTCCAGGTAGCAGCAGCAGGAATAAGGGACAGGCTGACACGCAGGGGGTACAGTAAGAAAACACTTAAACGTGCATACCACAGAACACTGGAAAGAGAGCGACAAACCATACTTTTCACACAGAAGAAACAAACACGTATAACACCTACCCTCCCCATAATACTCACTTACACCAAACAACACACAATGATTAGAAGAATTCTAAACAAACACTGGCACATATTGACCCACGACAGAGACCTTCGTGATATAGTCCCTGATACACCCAAACTGGTATACAGAAGGCCAAGATCAATAAAGGATTCACTAGTGAAAAGCCATTATAGTGACCGAAACTCCAAATGCTGCAAGAACCACGGCCTATATAACTGTGGGGGATGCAATGCATGTCAGTATCTCAAGCAAGGCAAAACCTTTATCCTCCCGAATAACCAACCCCACACCATAAAGCATTTTGTTAATTGCAATTCCCCTAAAATCATCTATCTCCTCACATGCCCATGTGGCAACTTCTATGTGGGGAAAACAAATCGGAAATTCAGAATTAGAATTTTAGAACATATCAGGGACATCAAAAACAAAAACATCACTACACCAATAGGACGCCACTTTCTAAAGAAACACGCGTCGGATGCCAGAGGTACAACTTTCCAAGCTCTAGATAGACTGCATGCGAGCCAAAGGGGAGGGGACATCCAGAAACAGACCCTACAGAGGGAGACCAAATGGATCGTGAAACTTAAAGCCACCTACCCACCAGGTCTCAATGAAACCTGTAGCTTCTCCCCTTTCCTCTGAAACCCCCAACCCCAGATACACACCTATTATGACCCCAATCCCGTCTATACCGCCCCGTATCCAACCCCATCCACTTAAGCATCTAGATAAGCAGTAGAAACAACCTAACATGGATATCCTTTTCCTCCCGGGTCACCAAGCATTTACCGATAACCGTTTGCCTAGCAGAACATCAAGATCTTTAGATCGAATCCCTCCTTTTTCCCTCCCCCACCCAACCCTCACTGACACACCCCCAAACAGAGACCTGAGGTACCCTTGTCTCTAATAATAATTTTTTAGGAAGAAATAATGTTACAACAAGCTTTAGAAAGAAACGAGACCAAGTTGTGAATAGTATGGTGAGAATCTTTATTTTTCAGCAGAAACGTTTTTGCATTAATGTAACAATACTTATATCAGGATCCTGCGTTATTTCTAATGTATTTATGTTACTAGAATAGCAGTATAATTGGAAATTAATCCACGGCTGTGAGACCCCCGATGCTCGGCATCCTGACATCCCCCTCTATACATATATGAGCCTGGCTAACTAACACTGCCCTGCAAGCTAATCATAACTCCAACTCCAATACGGCTGTCACAACACATGTAGATACAACAAACAGACGTAGCCCCAACCAGTTTAACATACGCTAACCAACCCTAAATATGGCCGCCGCCATATGCAGCGACCGATCAGATCTCCATACCAACCCAAAAAATGGCCGCCGCCGCTAGCAGCGACAGCTGAACACACAGCAAGTCACGAGAAGGGCACGCATGCGCAGTTAGATTTGTAAACCAACAAAATGGCCGCAGTCAGGAGCGGAGACATATACAAACACACTGACACAGGAGATCCGGGCGGGACCGCCAGGAAGGAAGTGCGACGATTACGCACTTCCGTCCCCGATCATTCAACCAATCAGGGACTTAGCAGATGTACCGGCAGGGAAATAAATCCCTCCCACTCTGCACTGGCGGTCTGACGAGCGCTGAGACGGACACCATTACCAACGCGCACCCCACTGAAACCACGGGCTTACTACCTACCGAGCGCAACGGATACTTTAACAAGCGCATACCAAGCGCACCACTTCAGCAGCGCTACCCTCCATATATAAGCCCCAGAGTGGGGGGCATGGAGGACCCGGATCTCTACACACGGGGCACATCAAAACAATGAGGTAAGCACTGACCATGATATGAATGACACAAACTAATCGGCTAAACAACCAGTACACCTCTCAACACATAGGGTTCTCTTATAGGAACATAAACAATATACTTATGGTCAACCTCCAATATGCCAGCAATCCAGGCACCGGGGCACCCTCATCAGCGGGTGAGTAACAAAGTCTTATTACTGCCTCCGTTTACAAAAATAGCCCAGCATATATCCATTGTATGTAATCTCCATGTATGTACCTGCATATGTTCATCACTAGGAATTATAGGCTCCCACACTGAAGAAGCCACAGGCGAAACGCGTCTGTAAGGAGTCTACAACCACTTGCTACAAACCTTGAAGGGTTAACAGCTGGCTACAAACTGAGGAGCAACGACCCAACCTTGCTACAAACGTGAGGCAAACACCTTAGGACACTGAGGACGGGCAAGTAACCTGAGCCCCTCCTTTCCTCTTCATCCATTTAGAGACTATTTATATCGCCTTATTACCACTGCAGAAAACTAAACACTAGTTTCTGCCAAGGACTCTTACAATATTCATTTTAGGATAATATTTGATGTGTACGCACTATTGTAAAAAACACTTGTTCATTTGAATAAAAGCAATCAATCAGAGTACAGTGTAGAGGTTAAACGTTTTCCCTAGGGGACACACGGGCCCCCCCCAGTGTAACCCCACTAGGAACCCCCCCCCTTCTCTCTTGTACTATTGTGGCCCACAAAAGGCCCAATAAACCTCACTACTCTGATCAGGATAATAGTACAATACCTACGGAAACCTCTATTCCTCCCCCCAACCCCTGAACTGTTCAGTAGCTTTGCTAATCACTCAGTGGTTATTGCCTTTCCAGGTGAGAATGCTGCAGTGACCCCTTTGGCTTCTGGTACACAGGATTGTGATCCTCTTATCTTTTGAATTGGTGCAGAAGGGGTTGAACCTGTCTTTGCCATGACCGGTTGGAGGATTGGCAGGCCTGAAATGGGAAGTCTCTGATTAGAGATGAGTGAATTGAACCAGTAGAACCCGGTTTCTACCTGAATTTCAGGACAAGTTTGGTTTGTGGTGAACCGGTGCTTCACGTGGTTCATGGCAGAACGTAGAAGGTGGTATTTTACTGGCACCACCCCACAGGTCACAGCCAGCCAAGGAGCAGGGTCACAGGGAACAGGGTCACATGGTCGCCACTTAAGAGGTCAGGGTAGCTGGGTCAATCAAGAGGCACTATTGCAGGAGATGGTCATGTGATGCATGGTCTATCCACCATTATCGAGCTGGCTGTTGAAGAGTGCATTGCTCTTAAAGCAGGAACAGTTTAGGGACAGTTTAGGGCATTTTTAACCACAGCATAGGAGAAAAGAAGGGACAGGAAAGGAAGTGAGCACAGTGGGACACAGGGGGGTGCTGCACAGAAAAAACTGCATCTGCCTGTACTGGGACCTGCGGGTTATTGTAGTCCTCCCTGTGAATTCTGAAAACTTCAGTGAGGTTTTTTTTTTTATTTTTTGCCCACATCTGTCTAGTTTAGCTGACCCTGTAACTGCGTTGGGGATCTTTGGATACGCAGTGCCTCAGTGTCTAGTACAGTTTAAAAAAATATCAATCTTTTTCACCTGCCAAGGATTTTTTTTATTTTAGTGGGGAGGTCTGTTTTAAGTGTGCACACATCATCTCTCTCTAAGTTAGGGGGCCACTGTGCCTCTTTGTTAAAACTAGTGGCATTGTGGACTGATTGACTCGCTCTCACTCATCTTCCTCCACTACAGCTACACGTCAAAGTAAAAGAAGCCATTCTCTTCCATCATCTGTCTCTTTACTACCCCTCCAAGTGGGGCGGCAACTTTTCTCAGCAGCCCGGTTGCTATGGATAGTGATGAGGAAAATTTGATGACAGTCAGCCTTTGGGGTGTGTTGTGGAGGTGGAAACGGTGTCCAAGAAGCATAGCTGTGGCAGTGGGGATGGTGGTAGACATGTACATACTGACAGTTATGAAGGTGGTTGTGGTGTGGGGAGGCAAGTAGATCATGATGAAACTTCAGGAAAGGGATGTAGCGGGAATCAGGAGGAGGAGTATGATGATGTAGTTTTGGACAGGACCTGGGAACCAGGCAACAATTAAGGAACATCGTCAGAGCAGGAGGATACCTCTGGCGCTAGCAGCGACAAAGAGCTGTGCCAAGATAAGGCGGGATCATTAGCAAAATGGCACAGGGTCGGGTCTGCTGGTATGGTCCACTCAGGAGCAGGTGACAGTGAGAATGATGCAGACTCCAGAAAAAAGCCCACCAGAGGAGGAGCAGAGTCTGGTGGTGGTGTTGGAAATTCTAGCTTTGTACGGTACTCTGCCATGTGGCCATTATTTTCCCAGAGGAACAAAACCTGGCACAGTGCCAAATCTGCAAGCAAAAAGTTAGCTGTGTCCAGGGCACAAATCTAGGAACTATGGGTCTACGTAAACACGGCCTGTGGCCTGTCCCCAGTCACCATTTCTTCTCCAACAACTCTATTCCTGCCTTACACGGTTACATGGAAGAGAAAGTGGAGCTGTCTATGCAACTGTCAGAGTGCAGCACAGTGCATGCAACAGTAGATACTTGGAGCAATAGCTATGGCAAGAGGCAATACATGTGTGTCACAGCCCACAGGGTCAACCTTGTGCAGCACAATGCTCCAACACAACAAGGTCAGGCATTAGTAACACCTCTGCGTTTGTGCTGATCCGCTTCAGCTTTGGACACCAGATGTCTTTCCTCCTCCTCCTCAACAGACGGGAGAAAGTAGGGCATAGCTTACCATCCTCCTCTTCCTACTCCTCCTCTTCCTTCTGTCACTGCAAGGCGCAGCACTGCCACACCATATTACACATGCTGAGCCTGGGTGAGAAAAGCCACACTGCCGAGGAGTTGCTGCCATGTACACATAAGGAAATCTTTCACTGGCTGTTTCCACATAAACTTAAATTGGGCAATGTGGTTGAAAATAACGGGACGAACATTGCTGCTGCTATGCGTCTAGGTCGCATGACACATGCCCCATGCCTGGAGCATGTGATCAATCTGGTCATCAAATGCTTCTAAGAAACATATGTTGGTCTGTCCAGGAGGGTACTTGATCGCTATAGCTGATCCTATGCCTTCAAACATGCTCTCCTAGACTTGCAGTGCCAGAATGGTCTTCCAGAACACCGCTTAATCAGCGATGTCCCCATGCGCTTGAATTCCACCCTACATATGCTGGACCACCTGTACCACTACCACAAAGTGGTGAATGATTTATTCATGCAGCAAACAGTCAGCTTTTCTAGGCAGTGTGATTTTCAGCACCAGCATTGGCAGATGATCTTGAAGATTTTGAAGAGGCAACAAGATTTGTAAATTATGTTATGCCACTGATATTCATTTTGGAGCAAATGCGCATGGCCATGATTCAGCAAGGGACGGAAGAAGGATCCCATCTGTCTCCTGGTTCTTTGGATCTAGAAGAAGAGGCAGAGGTGGGTGAGGAGAAGGAAATCAGACCCCAGGAGGTGGATTTGGAGATGGAAGCAACAAACGTATCACAGGAAGGGATAGGGGAGGAGGCACGCGATGACATCGGCCATCATGGTGGTGGTGGTGATGATGATAATGAACAAACAATGCAATATGGAGTGGAGGTGGAACCAACCGGGCCCTAGGAAATGCTGGTGAGGATAGTGAGCTGTATGCTCGGGTGCTTGTGAGCTGACAGCTGTGTTGTTAGCATAAAGCAAAAAGACGAGTACTGAATCGCTACACTTTTAGACCCTCGGTATAAGGCCAAAATTGGGGGATTTTTTACACCTTTCGAGCGGAAGGCAAAAATGGCTTATTACAGAGAAAAGACAAGCAGCCAGTTAGCCATGGCTTTCAAACGGCAGACACCTGCTGCAAGTTTGTCTGGCTGGGTGTCCACTCTCCTTTCCCCGCCGAGTCAATTCACTACTCCTCCAACAGGAAGCAGTAGCAGCATATAACTTACTCTTGAGAATATTATGTACAAGATTTTACATCCCATAAGTCCACCTGACACACATCATCATGGAAGGGATGTTCATCACCAGCAACAGCCAGGTGCAATCCTACCTCAACTGTGCCCTTTCTCCAGGAGATACACTGAGCTCAGCTTCTGGCTAAGCAGATTGGCCAAAGCTAGAAAAGTTTGCCATGGGGTCCTGTCTTGTCCACCCTCAAGTGTAGCATCTAAAAGAGTTTTCTACGCGGCAGGTGGTGTCATCACCCCTAAGCGGACAAGGCTGACTGCCAAAACTGTGGAAAAACTAACTTTTGTAAAGATGAAATAGGGGTGGATAGGTGATGATTTTAAAACCACTGATTAGCATGCCACTACTACCACCAACACAGAGCCTCCGCTGCCAGTCTGCCAACCTCTGCTACTGACAGGCCAACACACATGCAGGTCAACCCGGGGATGGTCAAAATGGGCACATTTTTCAGCACTTGTAAAAAGCCATTGCTTTTCAGCTAAAATGTAAGGGTGCCAATCCTGCTGCTACCCTCCGTTTTAAATGGGACAATTTTTTGAGGGCTTACCTGCTACTTCCAGGCCTTCACAGTCACCACAGGTTTTCTGTGCCACAGCCTAGTCTTTCTTCAACAGTTGCAGCCTCTGCTAATGCTGCTACTGCTACTACAACACACATGCAAGTCAACCCTGTAATGGCCAAAATGGGCAAATTTCTCTTCCATTTTACTTCAGGCCATCAGATGATTCAGATACTCATGGGTTAACCTTTCGGCCGAAGGGAGAGGACTGCAAGAACAAAGGTTTGGCTCCTCCCAGCATATATACTTCCGGCTGTATTCCTACAATCCAGTTTTTCTCTTGCAGTTGGAACTGGATTGCGAAGGTGTCCTCTCTTCCATTTATTTTTTGTATTCAGGATTTTACTTTGGATGCGGGGGAATTTAACCCTGACTGTCTTCCTGGCGCTTATATTCTTCTGATCTGGATGGACCCACAATTCCTCCTCAGCAATGATGTATACGGATCAGGATGGTAAAGGTAAGCACCAGGGTCTTGGGGTGCTTTTAGGGTATCACTTTTGTTTTTAAGAAGTTATCACTCCTGAGCTGCAATTACACTTTAAGGAAGAGTCCGCCGCAGTTTTTTGTCTGGTGAACCTGATTGGGGAACCAGGGGAATACTTTTATTGCTTTCCCCACAATTTTGTGTATTGTGTATTACACATAAAAATTTTGAATTTTTTTAAATCACACCCTTGGAGGGGGCGAAGCTAAGGCGTAGTGAAGCGAAGAGACAGAGGCTTTTTTCCGCCTGTACAGAGAGGGGAGTTCGCTGCCTTGTCTGCCACCTCTGTTTTTATCTTGGGCTGGGTTTGGGTCCTAGCACCGCCACCGATTCTCTCTCTGGCTTTCGGTGCTCGTCTCCCCCACGAGCGGGGTCACTTTTCTTGCCGTGCCGCCACTGTATTCCACTACAGGTTCGGGCTAGCTTCTTCCATCAGGAGGGTCGGCTGCCCTGGCTGCACACTTCGGGGCTACTCCAGGGGCATGGACAAACCGGAGGGTGCAGCCACTTTCAAGCAGATCCAAGAGGTTAGGTGATATGGGTTTGGATGTCATTATTATTATTATTATTATTATTGTTATCTATATGTGTGGATATTATTATTATTAATATTATTATTATTATTAGTGATATTATTAGTAATAATAATAATAATAATAATAATAATAATAATAATACTTTTTCATTATTAATGTGTTTTAGAGTTTTTGCTTTTGTTTTGTAGATTGTTTACCCCTCGCAGTAGTCACTTGTGACTATCGAGGCCTGTTGTATGCTTGGGTCTTGACCGTCTGGGAGTTTAAACTACATTATTTTCACCATGACAGAGGCATCTAGAGTAATCCGTTCTGGTCCCTTAAGCAGACAGGTTCAGCTCATGATCCGTATGCATGCAAGTGGCACTGGATGAGGATAGCATTATTTAGAGATGTGCTACAGTAGTAGTGACTAAATATGGGAGACTGATGACTTCTCCAGCAAGGGTTCCGACCCCTGTTGCAGGACCCTCAGACCCTAGGGCTCCTTTGAAAGCCTGATCCTTTGATCAGCCTCTTGAGGATAACCAGGGCGGTAGTGTCCTCCATGAGATGGCAGAAAGGTTGGGTCATCTAGAGAGTCATTTGAATCCACCGGCTCCAAAGAAAGACATTAGAGAAATAGAAGCACTTCATTTCCTCTGATGTGGAAGTGGATCTTTTTGCTGCTGTAGTCTCCCAGGATGTTTAAGCTGGGAAAGACAGAGACAGGTTGTTTCCAGAGCAAGCTCATTTTTTTCCAATTTTATCCAAAAGAATTGGCAGGAGCTGGATAGTTTTCCTCCTATCCCTAGAGTATTAGACACTAAGTATCTTTTTTTCTCAGATCAAATTGAGTTATGGTCTTGCCCTCCTCTGATAAACACTTTAGTTTCTGGTCTATCTAAGACTTTCGTTATGCCATCCTCAGATGTGCATCCCCAAGTGATCCAGGGGATAAGTGCATTGATCTGGTGGCACGTTTTTTTTTTCTTGTAGCATCAACCTTATAGCCAGCCTGTGCAACATCCATAGCATCTTTGGCCAGCAGGAAGTTGTTAAAACAACTGGATTCCAAGACTCTTTCAGATTGCTAATGGATGGTATGCTCCCAGTTGTTTAGGATCAGTTAACATGCATTTTATTTTGGCTATGGATGATTTGATTAGCTTAAGTGCCAGAGGTCTGTAGATTTGTTAGTAGCTTTAAGGCATCCATTATGGCTAGAGAAATGGTTTGCTAATGCTGCCTCAGAGAAGAATCTGACAGGACTCCCTTTTCAGGGGGGATGTCTGTTTGGGGAGCACTTGGATGACATGCTAAAGGAAGCTACTGGATGTAAGTCTACTAAACTTCCACAGGGAAGGGTTTCTCCTTTTTTTTCTCGCAGGTCATCTAATCCTCAGCCCTTTCATGGAGGTAGAGTTTCAGCCCCTTTGGGATACCAAAAATAATTTTGGAATAGTCCAGATTCTCAGGATAAGGGTAAGAGGTTTCTGGCAGAACAAGGAAGGAAAAACACCCTTCAAAGCTTTCCCAGGCATAATGGGACATCCTCACCTTGGGGGGGGGGGGGGGGCGGCTTCATCAATGGTTTGCTATAGAGTTTTTGGAGAGTATTATTGCTTAGTGTAAATTAGAGGTTTCGCTTGTAGATTTTTTTCAGAGATTCTTTGCTGAATAGTAAGATAAAAGGTATTGTGTTTGGTATAGATTATTATTAATTTAAAGTTATAGGTTAATACCTGGTATCCCGCCCTGAAGTAGGGTACTGCTTTTGAAGGTCCCATGCATATCTGAATCATCTGATGTAGTAAAATGGAAGAGAAAAGTTAATTCTATGATACTCACCTGTAGATTTGAGTTCTTATCCATTATTACTTCAGGACATCAGACCCTCCCTTTCTGCTGGGTTACTATATCTAGGGATGAGCGAATCAGTTCTAACGAACCTGAAATTTCCCTGAAATAAAAAAAAAAAAAATGCTGGCATGGTGGGAGCGGGGAGTCTGGCTGCGCTGTCAGTGGGCGGCGGAAGCCGGCTTCCACCGCCCGCTGACAGCGCAGCCGGTCTCCCCGCTCCCACCATGCCAGCAATTTTTTTATTTTATTTCAGGGAAAATTCGGTCAGCAAGAACCACTAAAAATTCGGGTTCGTGCTGACCGAATTTTCCCTGAAATAAAAAAAAAAAAATGCTGGCATGGTGGGAGCGGGGAGACCGGCTGCGCTGTCAGCGGGCAGTGGAAGCCGGCTTCCGCCGCCCGCTGACAGCGCAGCCAGACTCCCCGCTCCCACCAGAGAGGAGCGATTCGGTAAAGTCCGATTCGGACGAACCCGAAGTTCTTTGAGAAGTTCTTTGAGAAGAACCCGAATCTAATTTTTGAGAAGTTCACTCATCTCTAACTATATCCATTCCTTGGATGCCTAAATCCTAGTGAAGGTTATATATATATATATATATATATATATATATATTCCCAACGAAAATAAAGGGAAGCCTTATCCCTCCTGGGCTTCTGGGTTGTGGGAATTCAGCCGGAAGTATATAGGCCGGGAGGAGCCACACCTTCGTCCAAGAAGTTAACCAATGCATATCTGAACCATCTGATGGTCTGAAGTAATAATGGAAGAGGAATCAATTCTACAGATGAGTATTACAGAATTATATTTTTTCAAGACTTGCAAAAAGGCATAGCTTCTTCTTCAGCTAAAAAAATGAGTTCCAATCCAGCTATTACTCCTGTTACAAATGGGACAATTTTTTAAAGGGCTTGCCCGCTGCTGCCAACAAAACTGAAGTTTAACCCTGTGATGCCCAAAATGGGCCAATTTTTTAGTGCTTGTAAAATGCCATTGCTTGTTTTTAAGCTAAAATTTAAGGGTGCCAATCCTGCTGCTGCCCCTGTTACAAATGGGACAATTTTTGAGGGCTTGCTTGCTACTGCCAGGTCTACACAACCACAGGTCTACCCTCTGTGATGCCCAAAATGGGTTTATTTTTCAGCACTTGTAAAAAGCCATTACTTCTTTTTATTTTCCAGAAACGCCAAACCAGTTTTTCAGAAAAGTCTGGGAACCAAATCTTTAAAAAGTTTGCTCATCTCTATCTCTAATATATACCTCCAAAACACCACTTTGGTTTAAGTTGTTACAGAAAATGTTTTCTTTGTTATTACAGTTTATATAATGGATCATATAAAAGCTTAAGATGAAAAAGGTCAATCAAGCTATAGAACACAGGTGTGTCTTTTGCCCTGTTGATGCATTGGGCAATAGTTGCAGTCAGCAATAAGTGTTTTTCCTATCCACACTTTATCCTGGGCTTAATGGAAGAGATATCTTTGCCTAGCCAGAATAGAAGTGGGGGCTGGGTGCAATCCAGGGCAATTTTGCATTGCCTGATACCCTGAGGATTGGTAGAATGTTTACCCCTCTCCATACCTTTCAAGATAATCTGATTTGATTTGGTGCCTAATCTCTCAGTTTGAGAGTTTGGCCGGCCCTGGTTCATTCATTTTCATAGGGCAGGTGTGCTCAGGCTGGGCATGTTGTCACTCATCCAGCCAAAAAAAGCTGTAACTAGAGGGCATGCAATGTATCATCCTTGTCATTTAAACCTTCTCTAGTTTCAGAGTATGCCTAAGCACCTAGAAGCTTAGTTCATCAATCTTAGGGGTTACTTCAAGTATACACCCCTAGGCAGACCCTGTTAGGACAGATATGTCCTTGTACGCCAGAACAATGTCACCCTCGTAGCATATAAAACCTTCCAGAGGGGTTACCAGGTCTGGTACTTGTTCAGAACCTGATCTACTACTGTTTGTTTTGTCCTTGTATTATCAGATTATGGCCACAGGGGCTCTACTCTGATAAGACTGGTTTGCTACAGTAGCACATGGTAATGTCTCTTTCTTCTGCGTGACGCATGCTACCATATGAGTTTCGGTCCATCTTCTTTTTTTGAGGATGCATCCAAAAACCTTGCTAAATAATGCAAAAAGAGCCTTTCTCTCCATAATTCTGTCAGGGCTTCTTAATGTATAAAAATGTAGGTGGTTTCCTTTTCTAAATGAAACCCTATGTGTGGTTTAGAATTAGAGGCTACACACTCTAGATCCTCAAGGATAAGCAAATAAGCAGTGGGTGTCGCAGACAAAGTCCAATTTGCAATCCACCCACTAAAACAGCCAGGTTTCACCCCAGCATCCCTTATCTAAAGGAATGCAGTCCCCAGAACCTTCTGATTGATTACAATATTAGAGACCCTGTAGGTGTACTGGAGCATATACATACAGGTGCCTTTTGCGGCCTATGGCCACACCACTCTGAATATGCCTGATCTCATTTGATCTCGGAAACTAAGCAGGGACAGACCTGGTCAATACTTGGATTAGAGACAACAACAACAGCAGGAGTGCCGAAGCCAAAGTGATCAGCAATGGATGCAGTGCTCTGGGATGGATGGAAGGTAAGTATTACAAGCATTACAAAATAAAAAAATAAAATATTTTTTCTCTGTGTCGTGTGTTTTTTTTTACATTCAACCTTTTGTGAACCTTTTGTGAACTGATAAGGATATATGCTACCCCTATACCAGTTTAAAAGGTTAGGGGGCTAGCAGTTCACCTGCTAGGTGCCCCCCCCCCCCAGGAAGAAGGTCCCCATGCCAATGTTTAATTAATTTAACCCTTTATAAAGTGCTCTTTTCATTTTGGTGGATCTCCTGGACAGGAACAGGGGGCTACAAATGTGGTACCGCTGAAATTTTTTAATTTAAGAAACTGTGGAAAAATATAAACAAGACTCTGCAGCAAAAAAGAATATATGTAATTTCCCCGAAAATGCCTGCAAAAATCACAGTTAAACACAAAATGGTGAGAAATGACCTGTCAATGGAGGGTGACAAAATATCAAGCAGGCTTGCAGTTAATAGGGTTAAAAGTACCTATGTATGTTGGGTATTGTTCTGTTCGGGGGACCTTGCGCTTTCAGATTTAGGTTATGAAGGAAAATGTGTTTTTTATTCTTCTCTTTTATAAATTTTTTAGGGAAACCCTATGCAACCAAAAATTTGAGGGATTAATTCCGGGGAAGATAAAGCCACTATAATAAGCTGGGTATGTCTAGAAAGCGTAATGTGTGTACTTTCAGGTAACATATATAGTTTGTGGGGGTATTCCAATAGTAAAGGGTTGTTTTAGTTGAAAATGTGCTTTTTTTTTTTTTTTTAAATTACTGTTAGGCAGCTTGCTTTACTTTGGGGTGTTTGCCAACTCTTCCATTGACAGTGCCTATGCATGTTGGGTATTGTTCTGTTCGGGGGACCTTGCTTTTTCAGATTTAACGTCTCCCAATACATATGTGCTACCATTGGAACTGGGAGAAATGGGGCTTTAACATGCAATATGCAAGATTTTATTGAAAAACTTAAATTTTTATTACAAACAAAACACTACAAATTGTAAATATTGTAAAAATATTTTAAAACATATTTCACCATAAAATAGAGAATGTAAAAACGACAAACAAGACCATTCACGTCAAAGCCCAGACTCTGCCAAGAAAAGCAATATATAATATTCAATATGCAATTTCCATCATGCCTTATGGTGCTGGTGACAGTCTACTGCTTCTCTCCCATTGTGCAAGCTGGAGCTGGCCATGACCCCAGGCCAAACACTTTGTCATATCCATATCACTGGGGTTATGCTAATTATTTAGTGGAACAACAAAATAATGGAACAAAAACATTTTATTGCACTTTTTTTCTGTGCTAAAATTGAAAAGCTCACCGAAATGCAGGTTGCAATACACACCACAAGACACACTACTTGTGCACCTTGCTTTACCAAGTAATTAACATGACCCTGAAATGAAATGAAGAATAACCATTGTTATGAGCACCCATTCACATCAATGGTGAAGAGGTAAAGATACTTTCTGACAATAAGTTCCTGGGCACCAACATCACCCAGGATCTGAAATAGAACAAACACACTAACTTTGTCCTCAGGAAAGCTCAACAAAGATTCTTCTTCTTACGTCAACTGAAGAAGTATGGTATGGCAACAAACATCCTATGCATATTATACAACCCAGCCATTGCTTCTGTTCTGAGCTCATCCTGCTTCTGCAAAAGATAAACTGTGGCTAAAAAGGATAACCAAAAGCACAGAGAGAATTCCCTCACTGGAAACTCCGTTTAAGTGCAGACTCTCCTCTTGTGCGAAGAACATCATGATTGACCCATCCCATGCAGCCCACCATTACTTTAGGCTGTTAGCGCCAGGCCACATATATAGAATTCCACTAAAACTGCCAGGCACTCAAACAGCTTCTTCCCTCTGGCAGCCAAGGTCCTGATCTCCAACTGATTAAACTTTACAAACAAATGTAAAATCCATTGTACTAAATTACATTTTTTTTATCTGTTTCTTACCAGAAATGTACTGTATATTTCCAAAGAATTGCTGTTAATGTTGGAGAAATCTCTATGCCAAAAAGTCCTTGTGTGTACCTTGTATATACTTGGCGAATAAACTGATTTGGAATTGAAAGTCTTCAAACTGGCTTTCTCAATTCACCATTATTTCTAAATTAAACAAGAGCCAGTTGGATGATCAATGAAGAAAAAATACAGCAAGCTCTAATTTGTTGCTACAGAACCTGAAAGTAAATACAGTTAATCTTTAAACTTTCAAAAATGTGTGTATAAAAAAAAACACCCATAGAAGTAAATGTTGGAAAGTATATTGAAACCATCATAATTTAACTGGCATTAAAGTTTACACAGTCTAAAAACCATGCAGTCTCAAAAACACAACATACAAACACAGCCCATCTTAAAATTCCACACATCTGCATGTTTGGTTCAATTTCAGGGATTATGTAACATAATTTATGTGCCATTGATTAGAGTCTACTATACGGTCTCACAGACAAATCACACAGGGAAGGATATGGCACCTGCAGGGAGAAAATATCCGCCCCCACCCAATGTCTCTCCCCCTCAACTGCTGCCACACCATCCCCAACCCCTCCGGGGGGGTTCTCAGGGGGAGAAACTAGGAATGGGGCTATGATGCCTGATGTCTCTCCGGAGGGGGAAGAAGCTGGTCCCAAAGTCCCCGCTGCACACTGCAGCTGCTACATGCAGTGGAGGGAGAAGAAGGGAGAAGAAGCTGAGAAGAAGGAGGGAGAAGAAGCTGCTCCCGGCCAACCCCAGCCTCCCTGCATGGGGATAAACAAAGAACGGCGATGGTGCGCCCAATGTCTTTCCCTGTCTCTCCCACCCTGAATACCTATGGTGGGGGGAGAAGGAACATAGCCCCCACAAGTTTTCTGCAGGGGGTTGTGTTACTTCTCCCCACACCATGGGTACTCAGGGTGGGATAGAGGGGGAGACATCAGGGCAGCAGCGCCGGGGGATGCCGCAGGGCGACCCAGTATGCATCCAAACACCACATATGCACCACACAGAATCGGGAGTGTGCTTATATGCTTTGGCGGTGTGTGCGCATGCATGATTTGGAGTGCGCATATGCACTTTGGGAGTGCACACAGGCTCGTTTGCGAGTGTAGGCATGCACTCTTACTACCACCCAGTCTTAAAGACACAGCACACATGCACAAATATTCTTGTGACTTCACTAATGGTTCCCCTTTAACTCCAAGCACTCTATATTTCCTACTAGAAATCCCAGTCATTTTAAGACTTTGTTGCATCCCTAAACTTCATTCTAGCTGCAGTTGCTTACTGTCTTTGTAAGAATTCCTGTTCCATCATTTATTATACAGGTTAAGCACTTTTCCACTTGTGCTTGGCTCCAATCTGTGATAATAAATATTGCCAGACTAAGCGAACTATAGCACCCATATACACAAAAGCATCATCTGTTTACCCATCCTATTATTCTACAGTCTGGTACTTTAGCTATAAATATAGATTACAGATAATTGCATAAATGAATTTCAAGTATGCCATCCTACTATCTACTAAGCTTAGAAATGCAAATAATGACTCCTGGCACAAGAAAAACAGTACGGTAAGAGGCAGTAACATATTTGTCTTGTTTTTTGCCTCTTGAGCTCCCATCAAAGACACACATCACTGCTCCAGAGCCCACACTTTAAAATGTAGTTTAGGACTTGTTGGTGATAAAATTGTTGATGGAAATCACCGGGCATTGTGCTTGTAAAGAAGAACGATGGAAGGTTTTGGTGTGATAAAATGTTACAAGACTGTAAACCTGGGAGAAATCAGAATTTCCGTTTACCGGAAAAAGAAAAAGGAAAAAAAAAAAACATTTTAGTTTCAGCACGAATTACCACTCAGTTTTGTAAAGGATATACGTGGGGCAAAGTAAAAAACAACCCTTCCAATATCCCTTTGCCCCGAACCCCATCTCCCCCTGGATTTCAAATAAAATTGTGTTACACTAAACGCAGGTGGTCAGCGCTTTCTTACTACTAGCAACCAATTCATCGTGGGATTTTTCAATTGACAAAAAGTTTTGGTGGAATTATAAGGTGAAGCACAAGCAGAAACATCCCCAACCAGGAAGAAGTGCCCCCCTTCACCCCTGACTGAGGCATCACAACTTCAGAGGCCCTGGGCAGGTCACGTACCCCCGGGCCCCGGCGGTAAGTGCCTTTGCACACTATTTTCTGTTTACTATACCCAGTGAAAAAGTTTTTTACTGTATGTTTATAACTATAAGTTCAGCTGCATACAAATAAGGTCTGTCCTTACTATACAGTCACCTTATATCCGGCGGCATAAATTAAGATACCTCAAATTAGAATCCTCTTCAGTTAGTGGTACACCAACACCCTGACTGAACTAACCCCTATTTTGAGACACCGTTCTAACCCAGTTGAGAGTCAGGATTTCAAACACAAACACTACTAAAAAACAACTAAGTTTGACATACCTTAGGTCCAGGAGTGAGGATTGCTTCTGGTGAGTTTGGGAGTACAGCAATGATAGTCTGATACCACAGCTGTGGCCAGACCCTAGAAAGTGGGAACTGATTTTGCTGCAGGGACTTGGATTACTGATGGGGGAATTCTGGTAGTACCAGGAAAACAGCGGTGCAGGGATACTGGGGGGTAAACCTGTATATATATATATATATATATATATATATATATATATATTATATAGGCCAGGTCGGGGGCAGTCACTGAAGAGTCGTAATCTAGGTACAAAAAAAAAGGCCAGGGCTAGCAGCAGAGGTTTAGCGGCAGCTTTCCGGCACGGTTGAAGCAAGACAATGAAATGTAAGGTTCACCATCACATTGACTTTCCTGCATTAGCTCAATAAACATATATAACATAAACCGGACCAACACCCATTTTCCCTTTGACGGGTGCTGGTCCCTCAGACAGAGAATAAGAACAAGCAAAGGGGCCATCCAGAATGCTGGAGCCCCCCCAGAACATAACCCCCCAGAATGCCCAATATCCTGGCCAGCACCGAGGACGCAAACATGGCCTACGTGACCACCCAGCGACCAATTGGGGAAATCCTTTCTCTTCCATTTTACTTCAGGCCATTAGGAGAATTCAGTAACAATAGGGTTAACCTCTTGGCCGAAGGAAGTGGAATGCAAGTCGTGGCTCCTCCTCCCGGTCTATATCCTTCAGGCTGAGTTCTTCCAATCCAGTTTCTTTCTTGCTGTTGGAACTGAACTACAAGGGTGTATCTGAACTCCTCTTCCATTTATTTTTTGTTTTTAAGGATTATGCCTTGGAAGCGGGGGCATTGGAGACCCTGACTGTCTTCCTGAGCTCTTATACTACTCTGATCTGGATGGACCCACAATACCTCCTCAGCTAAGCTGTATCCGGATCAGGATGGTAAAGGTAAGCGCCAGGGTCCTGGGGCCCTTTGGGGTGTCATTGGCACTCTGGGCTGAATACTTTCATGAAAAAGCAATCAGCCACATGCTTTTGTCTAGTGAGCCTGATTATTTTCCCCTTTAATTGCTTATTTCCTTGTGTTAAAATACTTGTTGTAAAATTCAAAATGTGCGTGCCTTTAAGGAGGTGGAGCCAGGGTGGAAAGGCTCCATCTGCTGGCAGCGGGGAAAGATCGCTGTCCCGGCCGCCGGCTTTGCATGATTTTCGGCTTGGCTGACCAGTTCTCCTCTGGCTCATAGTGCTTCGTGCTGGCTGCCGTCTTTGGATGATTTTCGACTTGGCTGAGTGGTTCTCCTTCGGCTCATAGCGCTTCTTGCTGGCTGCCAGCTTTGGATGATTTTCGGCTTGGATGAGCGGTTGTCCTCCGGCTCATAGCACTTCTTGCTGGCCACCGGCTCTGGATGGTTTTCAGCTTGGCTGAGTGGTTCTCCTTCGGCTCATAATGCTTTTTGCCGGCTGTTGGCTTTGGATGGTTTTTAGCTTGGCTGAGCGGTTCTCCTCTGGCTCATAGCACTTCTTGCCGGCCGCCAGCTTTGAATGATTTTCGGCTTGGCTCAGTGATCCTCCCCCAACTTGCAGCCCTTTTTTGCTGGCCGCAGCCTCTGGAACATTTTCAGCTAGACGAAGTGCCTAGCACCTCCGATCGAGTTCCTGGCCGGCAGGAGGGCTGCTTCTCAGCCGCTGCATGGCCACCCTCATGCGGACCTAAACGTTTAGACAGGTTACATTGATTTTATGTTTATTGTGTATATTAATATTATGTTTATTAATATTATATTGTTCATTCGGACCTAAAACTTAAGGTAGGTTAAATTGATTTTATTTTTCTTTGTTTATTGTTTTTATTAAAATTATGTTTATTAATATTATATTATTTCATAGAGTGTGGGAAAGGGCAGGCAATATAATGTGTGGTCACCCCCTTATGTCTCGGGGTAGTCACTTGTGACTATCGAGAATTGTTATATACTTGGTCTCAAATCCCCAGGGACATAAACTAGTATAATTTTCATCATGACGGAGGCATCTGGTGTAATCGGACCTGTCTTTAGCAGATTTACCCCATGTCCAATATGCATGCTGATGGAACTGAACGAGGATAGCACGGTGTGCAGGGGTTATGCTACGGTAGTCGTGGCTAAATATGAAAGACAGTTGTCTCCCCCTTGCAAGGGTTCAAACCCCTGGCGCCTGTGCCCTCTGAGCCTTAAAAGCCCCCTTGGCAGTTCTCAAGTGGTCCTAAATCTTAGAGAGTCATTCAAGAAGTATCAGCTACTATAAAGGCTTTAAAGAAAAATTTCCTCTGAGCTTGAAGGGGATATGGTGACTGCCATAGTCTCCCAGGAAGGCTTCTTCAAAGGATCCAGCAGATAAGCACATTGATCAGGTGACACCTTGCTTATTCTATTATAGGGCGACTGGCCTGTGCTTCACTCATAGGATCTTTGGCGAGCAAGAAGTTGTTAAAACAACTAGACTCTAAGACTCATTTGGGTCATCATGCTCCCAGCTGATCATTACTAGTTTGGATAGCAACAAGTATGTTTTCTTGGCTATGGATAATTTGATCAAGATAAGTGCCAGAGGCCTAGCTCTGGTGGTAGCTCTGCTTTATGACGAAAGCAGTGGTTAGCTGATGCAGCTTCTAAAAGGAATTGGACGGGACTCCTCTTTAAGGGGTGACATGGTAAAGGAGGCTTCTGATGGTCTGTTTTCTAATCTTCCACAGAGGCCGAAGCATAATATTGTTTTCCACAGAGCCTCTAATCGTGGGGGTTGGGGTTCCGTCACTTCGGGATACTGAAGAGAATTTGGAATAAATCAAAGTCCCAAAATAAGGCAAAAGGCTTCTGGCCCCTTGCAGGTGTGGGGGCTTCCACATTTGGAGGCTCCATGTAACAGATCTTTGGATACAGGAGGTCGTATCAAGATAGAATTAGGAGCCATACCTCCTCGGAGATTCTTTTGGTCAGGGGTATACCGAATCCCGCAGAAATCAAGCAATGAGATCAGCTGTATCGCTCTTTTTAGAGTCAAAGACCTCAACAAGTTCGTCCTTCTGAAGAAATTCTGCATGGAATCTTTAAGATCCTCAATGATGTCACTCCAGCTGGGAGATTTTATGACCACAGTGGATATAAAAGATGTTTACCTACACATCAGAAATGTCTGCGGTTTGCAGTAGATGGCCTACCTCTTCAGTTTGTGGCTCTGCCCTCTGTCCTACCAAGGGTGTTAACCAAGGTTTTGGAAGGCCTCTTGGCTTTCTAAGTAGTCAGAGGATACGTATCTTTTCAGTAGGCCCAGAAGTATACACATATTGTCTTATCAACATTAGAATAATTTGGCTGGATAGTCAGCTGTCAAAAATCGAATATCATTCCTTCAAGAGTTTTTCTTTTCTGGGAATGTCATTAGACACTTCTCAGGTCAAGTGTTTCTCTTGGAACAAAAGAGACTTTTACTTCAGGCCAGAGTACAGGGTCTCTTAACCTGCCTTCACACGAATTCGTCTGTTGGGCCTGTTGGTGTCTTGCTTCGAGGCAGTGCTCTTGCACAGTTTCACACATGGCCTCTGCAGATCTGCTCTTGATCTGGGATCAGGACTCCCCCATAAATATCCTGAAACTGAGAGCTATTCTATTGTGTCAGACATTGGACATCCCATCTGAGTGGGCATCCCGTCCGGACAATCAGATGGCAGGGGCATATGTCAACCACCGGGGAGGGGCACCATATGCAGGAAAGCCCTCAAGGAAGTGAGACAGATTTAACTTTAGGCCAAGAAGCAGGTTTCATGCATCTCGGCAGTACATATACCAGGACTAGACAACTTGCAGGCCAATTATCTTAGCAGAGTGGTCCTGCATCAGGGGGAATGGTCTCCCAGAGGGTCTTTCAATCCTTGTGCATGTGCTGGGGATCCCAGATGTAGATCTCTTTGCAACTCGGCACAATCGAAAGGTTCAGAACTTTGAGTCCCTGTCCAGGGATCCTCTAGCAATAGCAATAGATGCCCTAACACTTCAGTGGTAAGCATTCAAGCTTCTTTATGCATTCCCTCAGACTCCGCTCCTGGGTCGAGTACTACAAAAGGATAGCTCACGGGAGAGTTCCAACCATTCTGGTAGCTCCTCTGTGGTCAAGGAGAAGCTGGTTCTCAGACGTAATAAGAATGTCAGAGAACAACCCATGGAGGTTACCTGATGATCCAGATTTTCTCACACAGGGGCCTTTAGGACATCCCAATAGGCTTTGGCTTTGATGGCCTGGCTATTGAAACCTCCATCTTGGCAGAAAAGAGTTTTTTCTGCCAGAGTCATCCAGGCTATGTTTCAGGCCAGGAAGAGATCTTCATCAATGATCTACTATAGAGTCTGGCGAGCATTTATCGCTTGGTGCGAATCCAGAGGATTCGTTTGTAGAACTTTTCTGTTCCCAGAGTATTGAGCTTATTGCAGGAAGGTTTTGATGAAGTGCCTAAGGGGACAGATATCTGCTTAACTATCTTTTTTTCAGAAACTCCTAGCTGCGAATACATTTATCAAAACTTTTTTACAAGGATTCGCTCATGTGCAGCCTCCTCGTAAGCCACTTCTGCCGGTTTGAGACCTTTTTTATCAGCTCTTCAGGGTCCTCCCTTTGGCTGATGTGTCATTAGGTTAATGACTCCTAAGGTTATCTTTTTTAGTGGCATGAACCTCAGTAAGGAGGGTTTCTGAATTGGCAGCTTTATCGGTAATATCTCTGTATTTAGTGTTGCATAAGAACAATTGCCCTGATGCAGAGCCTCCCCGTTCAGCTATCCCGTACGTTTTCCCGTTGGTTTTGGGCTGTGATCGGGTCCTGAAAAGGTGCTACGTTGGTTTTTGTGTGCGTTTATGCGCTCAGGTGTGTCGGCATGCGCCTTTCTGATTGACGGCTCGCAAGAGGCTGAACTCCGTGAAAACGGTCGACCCGTTGATTGGTCCGTTTTTTTAATTGATTCAGAGCCTTGATTTTCGATTGAAACCAGCCCCATTTAACAAGGGCCTCGACGCTTCACTTACGGCCACTATTAGCACCCGTATTTGAGCTCCGTATCATGGATTCCTCTGTGCGCGAGCATCAAAGGCGTCAGCTATGCGGTCTTGTACTTTTGAGCATGGCAGAAACCAGGCTGCACCGAACACGTTTGGACATCGATGGCATGCATGACGTTGAGCTATTCGAGCTCACCCGCCTTAACCGTGTTTCTCTCCAGGACTTGTATAGCCAGCTGCGGCCATGGTTAGCCCCCACCACAAGAAAGGGGCATGCAATTGCAGGTATGACCAAATTGGTTGGCTGCCTGCAGTTTTTGGCGAACGGCTCGTTCCAGAGACTGGGTGCCTTCTCCGTGGGGATGTCCCAGTCTACGCTGAGCCGCAGCCTAACCAAGTTTTTGGATGGCATGGCTACCCTGGCTCCCCAATTTATATTTTTCCCAGACACAGGGGAAGCCTGGAATGCGGTTAAGCTGGCCTTTTATAACCTAGCCGACATGCCCAACGTCATGGGTGCCATTGACTGTACCCACGTATCGATCATTCCGCCTGCTGACCAGGAATATCTGTTCAGGTATGTGGTTTAGGTCTGCTTTTTTTTTTGTTTTTTTTGTTTTTTTTTGGTTTTCAAGCAGACCTATACCCTGTGTATTACTAGCATCCATTGTTTAGTAATGTTGTTGATGTTTAAGAATATTTGTGTGCATCTTGACACTTATGGTCACACTAATTACAGCTATGTTTGGTTTGTGCAGGAACAGGAATATGGACCATTCCATTAATGTCCAGGCAGTGTCCGGCCCTGATCTGCAATTTTTTAGTCTATTTGCAGCCTTCCCTGGTTCCACGCATGATGCCCACATTTTGAGGAACTCCTGCCTCTTTGAACGTTTTCAATCTGGAGATCTGTCTGGCGGATGGCTACTGGGTATGTGTCTCAAACGTGTTGTTGCTGTGCAAAATTAATTTTATTGTTTGGGGCCTGTCCCCCACTAATCTGTGAGAGATAGCAATGAAACAGTACAAGTGGGCAATCACTTACTTACCACTATTTGATCATCTTAATTCTTGTATGTATTCTCCACTATTGCGTCCTGTCCTGGCCCTCTTAGCTAGGTAGCATACCACAGTCATTGCATAGGAGTGTACTGGTTGGATGTGCATGTTGGCTCATCAGAACTGTGCTTTGCTCTGACACTGCACAGCTCACATATTTGTCCCTGTTCAATAATGCTTTAATGCACACCTAAACATTATTGATGTTATTCCCCTTAGGGCTCTGTCTGTTGTTCCATGTTGTTAGGCTTTTCAAGTTAGCTAACATGCCATTTTTGTTTAATGCATGTAAGGTACTTGTGGATATAGTTTAGTTATTAGAATTAGAGTTATTTGTTCTTTTTTGATGGCCTTATAGTTATGTGTTGACTAGTTAGGGTGCCAGACACTACATATGTTTCCAATAGGCACATTTGTCATGTGTGTTGGTGTTATTGTTAGTGCTTATTTTTGGTTTGTTTTTTGCAGGTGATTCTGGCTATCCTTTGCTACCATGGCTACTCACACCCATCCTGCACCCATCTTCCCAGGCCCAGGAGCGGTATAACACTGCCCATAGGAGGACTTGCTCCGTGCCTTTGGCTTGCTCAAGATGCGCTTCCGATGTCTGGATCAGACTGGGGGTGCACTACAGTATCAGCCTGCCAAGGTCATCAAAATCATTATGGCTTGTGGTGTCCTGCACAACCTTGCCATTCGAGCCCGGATATCCAGATACACAGACCTGCCTGAGGACACTTTAGAGATTGCAGAAGATCACACCCCTCCATACTCCAGATCACCAAGTGGCACAGCACAGGCAATACGTGCTCAACTAGTGGACAATGTTTTTGCATAAAACACACGCCTTTGAAATGTTTTTCGGTGTAATTTATTTGTGAATTAACAAAAATGTATTTTCCAACTTTTTTATTTTTTTATTTTAAACTGAACCATGGGGTCATAAACATTAACACAACCATTTAGTGATAGGTAGAGTATGATGTTGCAGCTGATGGTTGGGGTGGGTGAATGTGTGCAGCAATATGTGCCAGGCTTTGGTTAATGTGCTGCCATTTTTGGACCATTTCACCCATATGCCTGTTTAGGCTTCTTGTTTCTGCCAGTAGGCCAGACACATTGGAGTTTAAAACCTCTAATTGGTTAGTCATCGATGTTAATTGGGTGCGCACCGTGTCATTAAATTGTTGGGTGGTTTGTGAGAAAGCTATATTCTCCTGGTGCCACGCTTCCTCCATAATCTGAAGCTGTCTCCTCTGGCTTATATGTCGCCTTGGCTGTGTTCTTGCACTGGCACGGGTGGGTGGTTCTGCACCAGACTGAGTTGGTGCTGGTGTTTGGGTTGCCACCAAGTGTGTGGTGCGGACGGCAGAAGAGGTTGTTGGCACAGAGGTTGTGGTAGTGGACACCAGGTGATGAAGTTGCTGTGCCTGTTGGTTCTGATGTTCACACACTGGTTGTGTAGGCAATTGCGGCATCTGATTGGTGTCCTCCTCCAAATCTCGAATGTCTTCAATAATTGGGGGACTTTGTATGTTCTGTAAAGAAATGTAGCATTTATTGAGTTCACTCTTTTCCCAATAATGGATGCAAGTGCAATTTCCAAAGTCTACACAGTGGACCATTGACTTACCTCATCCAAACACTCAATTTAGTTTGTGTGGGAAGAAACCTGGTGTTGCATGGGCCTCTGGGACAAGCCAGGGGTTGCTTGGCCTTGTGACGTGTTTTGAGTTTGTTCTTGGAAGAGAGAATGAAATGTAATTTTTAACAACAAACACAGTGTGTATTAACGGTTACCCAAGTTTTTGGGTGCACATTGAAAAGTCTCTCTGTAAAAACAAACTCACCTTTCGACCTGACATTCCTGTCTGTGTCTAGGCCCTCTGGCAGGCCCTGAAGGGTTGCAGGGTGCATATATGTGTAGACATGTTCTTCTGCTGGGGTTAGTGTGATTTTAGTCGGGAGACCACCCCCTGTCTGCTGGCTGGGGTAGATTAAATCACACCTATTAAGTGTTACATCCTGTTACAAAGCAGGCTAGACATGCATTTACACTCTAAATGGACTTTACCTCTGCTGGCGGCGCATGTCCATTTTTTTTTTCCCATAATATTTAAGATCACCAAATTTGCGCTTAATTTGCTCAAGATCTCTCCTGACAGAGCCAACACTATTAACTTGGCTGCAAATATTAGCCCAGATCTCCTGCTTTGCCTGCTTTGGTGTGCTTTTTGGATAACGGCCAAATAGGGCATCATAGTGCTCACAGACACCAGTGGCTACAGCCATGCTTTGGGCATCACAAAAACGGGCTGTAAGTGAGCCACGGCGTAGCTGACGGCCACATGGGTGTGTGGTGTCCCCTGCATCAGATGAAATAGTTGGCTGGCTGTCTGGGGAGTCGTGTGGGGTTCTTGGGCTTATGGGTGAGTGTGATGGAGTGTGGGTGCTGCTCTGTGTTAATGGCTGGGTGCCTGTGGAACTTTCACCTGTTGAGCTCTCTAGTGAATCTGTGGTAGTGGTACTTTGTGACACAGAGTGTTGCGGAGGAGGGGTGGGTGGCCTGGGTGGGGTGGAGGTTTTGGACCTACGCTTCCCCTTGGTCGTGTGTCTTGTTTTATGGGCAAGCTTTGTGTGTGGAGGAGGTGCAGGCTGCAGGCTTTTAACAGATTTGGGTCCCTTGTGAGGCCTGGCTGATTTAGCAGGTGCTGGCGAATGTGGCAAGGGCTCCTTGCTCCTGCGTTTTGGGTGAGCTACCTGTGTGTGTGGCTTATCCACCCTTTTAGTAGGTGCATGTCCCTCCTGGCTCTTGTGGCTGCTCTTGTGATGTTTTTTGTGTGCTGGATCTGAGTGGCTAGTATGTGCCTCTGGGCTTTTGTGGGTCTTACGGCTTCCTTTTGGTCTGGCCATAGTGATATGGTATCCAACACAGAGCTGAGTGCATTGACCTTTAAATATTTTTACCATGTGGGCGTGTTCACCAGCGTGTGTGCCTGCGTGCGCGCACGCACGCACGTCACCGCGGGGGAACGTCATAGCCATACCCGGAACACCTAGGGCCTTACTTATCAAGGGCTAGCGCCAGGTAGTGTCTGACGAGCGCCAGGTACCGACAGCTAACGGCAGCTACCGACTCAAGTACGCCCGGCGGCGGTCACAATGACGCATTTATCACGCTAAATGAGGCTAGCGCCGGCGAGAGCGTCAGCTAGTGCGGTATTCATCATGTAGCCGACTGCAACGAACAGCGCCGCTACTAATCCCATCACAGCGCCAGGTATGACCTGGCGCTCTCCAATGCATTTCAATGGAGCAATCTTTAAATATTCATAATTAATTGAGTTTATGTTTTTTTTTTGTTTTTTTTTAACTGTCAAAAATTCTGTGACCACTACGGCAATGTTAGATATTTTTTTTAAGGTAAAAAAAAAAAAAAAAAAAAAAAAAAAATATGTGCAGAATTGATATTACAGGTCTGATATTAATGTATTCATATTACAAAATGTTTATAAAAACTTGTATCATTTTTACATTTAAAAAAAATGGTTGTTTGGGGGTTAAAAACTACTTTACACACATCGCCGCCAGCGCTCTGGGATTTAAACAAGGAATTCACAGCGCGAGAAATTTTTGAGCGTGATTTGTTAATGAATCTGCAGCAAGCCGTTCGCTCTGGCCATTCGCTGTCAGGCGCACCCATACAACGCAGAACCTGTGAAACATCGACCCCTAACCCCGTATTCAACATTACCGCACACCGACTGAGTCACTGTCAACAAGCAAACCCCGGCCAAGCACAGCGAATACTAGCTGGCGCTGTGAAAATCACGCTACTGGCGCTCATCTGTCGCTACCTGGCGCTATTAATGAATCGGCCTCCTAAATAAATGTCGCCAGCTATTTACACATTGAAGCAGGACGATCTTATCATGGATGTGAGTAGGCGAGCGTGCGTTTATGTGCGCGCACAAGGCGCTTTAAAAAAATAGCTATGGCAGGGCAAGATAAATGAGGATCAACTGACTTGTTAAAGTAAACTACTAAACTACTAGACCACCTTACTTTTAAACATGTGCACAACATCACACTAGCCTACATGCAGATTGTAGAACTAGGCCCATGTCAGTAGGAATGAGGGGCAGAAAGTGACTTTAGGTAGGGCATGAGACTTGGACATGTTTTTGTGTGACTAATGGGGTACCATTGTGTTTTTTCAAAACAGATGATGCTGAGGTATCGCTACGATTTCCTGTCGTGCGATTTCGAGCAGCGGACGTTGGCGCTGGCGGTGGTGGACGCGATTACCCGCATTTCGGGTACCACCTATACCTTCACCCAGATCGGCCAACACTGGTCTGACTTAAAGAGGAGGCATATGCCCCGGGTGAGGCGGTACTTTGCAAAACATTTTCCAGGTAAGTGTGGCAACTTGACATGCAAGATTCACCCTGGCCTTGGCTGAGCCTGTTTTTATGATTGTGTTTATATTTCAGCTAATGAATGGAATATGCGTTGCTGCCCCACCCGGAAAAGAGCCCGCAGCCCAGTGTTGGACGAAGCTGGGGAAGGTATAGGTGGCCCACCGCCAGTGCCAACGCCCACCCCCTCCTCTGCCAGTGAGTATGAGGGCCCCTTAGACCTCAGTATGCAGGGGGGGGAATCGCACGACAGGGAGTCTAGCCTCACTGAGCAGCAACCTGACTCCGGTAAGACTATCCAAATAACATATGTCCTGATACATGCAAGAAAGACATAGACTAATGTGCACTATTGTTCTATGTAGATTCTGACGTCGCAGGCCCATCCCAAGGGATAGTGGAGGGAGGTGCCGAACCTGAAGAGGTGGCTGGGGAAGGTGAGTGATTTGATGCCTCGAAGCATAACCTAATTTGACATTCAGGAGGCACAAAGAGTAACTAATATACTTGTGTTATGGATCCAAACAGATTCAGAGCCGGACGTACTGCTGGACCCAGGGAGGAGGCTGCGCCCCAGATGCCCTGTTGCCCAAAAGCAATGTAAGTTATAGTTATTTATTGGAAAAATAGTTTAAACTCATGTCCACCCAAAAAAAACAACCCAAAAAAATGATGATGTCTTTCTTTCACAGATCAAAGACAACGGAAACTTTTTTAAAGGAGACACCCATGTTTTACACAATTTTTATAATGTTGTTTTTTATATTTGACACAAATTTTAAAGAATTCAACCAAAAAAATGTTTAAAGTAAAATAACCAAAAACAAAAAGTGTGGTGTGTTTTATTTCCTGCCAATGTACGTGATCACAACATAAACATACTGTTACCTGTCCCAAAAGGTAAGTATATGGGACAAGGAATAGAAAGAAGAAGGAGAAGAAAACAAAGAATAAGAAAAGAGATTACGGTAAGCATTATAGACAAGGACGAAGAAGAAACAGAGATTAAGGTAAGCATTATAGACAAGGAAGAAGAATAAACAGAGATTAAGGTAAGCATTATAGACAAGGAAGAAGAAGAAACAGAGATTAGGTAAGCATTATAGAGAAGACAGAAGAAGAAACAGAGATTAAGGTAAGCATTATAGATAAGGAAGAAGAAGAAACGGAGATTAAGGTAAGCATTATAGACAAGGAAGAAGAAGAAACAGAGATTAAGGTAAGCATTATAGACAAGGAAGAAGAATAAACAGAGATTAAGGTAAGCATTGTAGACAAGGCAGAAGAAGAAACTGAGATTAAGGTAAGCATTATAGACAAGGAAGAAGAAGAAACAGAGATTAAGGTAAGCATTATAGACAAGGAAGAAGAAGAAACAGAGATTAAGGTAAGCATTATAGACAAGGAAGAAGAAGAAACAGAGATTAAGGTAAGCATTATAGACAAGGAAGAAGAAGAAACAGAGATTAGGTAAGCATTATAGACAAGACAGAAGAAGAAACAGAGATTAAGGTAAGCATTATAGACAAGGAAGAAGAAGAAACGGAGATTAAGGTAAGCATTATAGACAAGGAAGAAGAAGAAACAGAGATTAAGGTAAGCATTATAGACAAGGCCGAAGAATAAACAGAGATTAAGGTAAGCATTATAGACAAGGCAGAAGAAGAAACTGAGATTAAGGTAAGCATTATAGACAAGGAAGAAGAAGAAACAGAGATTAAGGTAAGCATTATAGACAAGGAAGAAGAATAAACAGAGATTAAGGTAAGCATTATAGACAAGGAAGAAGAAGAAACAGAGATTAAGGTAAGCATTATAGACAAGGAAGAAGAAGAAACAGAGATTAAGGTAAGCATTATAGACAAGGAAGAAGAAGAAACAGAGATTAAGGTAAGCATTATAGACAAGGAAGAAGAAGAAACAGAGATTAAGGTAAGCATTATAGACAAGGAAGAAGAAGAAACAGAGATTAAGTAAGCATTATAGACAAGGAAGAAGAAGAAACAGAGATTAAGGTAAGCATTATAGACAAGGCCGAAGAAGAAACAGAGATTAAGGTAAGCATTACAGACAAGGAAGAAGAAGAAACAGAGATTAAGGTAAGCATTATAGACAAGGAAGAAGAAGAAACAGAGATTAAGGTAAGCATTATAGACAAGGCCGAAGAAGAAACATAGACAAGGAAGAAGAAGAAACAGAGATTAAGGTAAGCATTATAGACAAGGAAGAAGAAGAAACAGAGATTAAGGTAAGCATTATAGACAAGGAAGAAGAAGAAACAGAGATTAAGGTAAGCATTATAGACAAGACAGAAGAAGAAACAGAGATTAAGGTAAGCATTATAGACAAGGAAGAAGAAGAAACTGAGATTAAGGTAAGCATTATAGACAAGGAAGAAGAAGAAATATGTAAGTATACTTGTCCAAAACATCAAAATAGGGGTGAAAACGGAAACGGATGGCAAGAAGGTACGTTTGGAAACCCATTAAAAAGGAGGCAAAAACGGATCCGTGTGAACGGGAACGGAAGCCACGACGAAATAGCATGCCCCCGAGAGGGGAAAAAAAACCTTCCCGATTGAAGACACAGAAACGGAGCATTAACGGAGTTCCCCCGACGGCGGCTCTGCATCACATTTTATCCCCGGGACAAATGTTAGCAAAACGGGCCATAGGAAAAACGGAACAAAATAAGCTCAGATCGGGGGAGGCTCTGCATCAGGCCAAATGACTTTGTTTTAAACAGGATTTGGTCCTAAAGGGTTCCCCCTTTTTCATCTTAATAAAAAGGTGGCTTGCCTTCCTTATGTCCAGCCCCAGTGTCCGATAAGGAAAGGGTTCTTCACTCGCTAGATGTAGTGAGAGCAATTAAATTTTAGCTCACTGCTACACAATACTTCCGCAGGTCAGACCTCTTATGTGTCATACTTGAGGGAACACAGAAATGTCTTCCACCTGCTAAGTCCACCATCAGTCGATGGATTAGATGGGCAGTGGTAAAGCCTATGTCTCCAAAGGGAAGCTTCCTCCCTTTAGGATTACGGCTCATTCAACACAAGCTATTGTATCATCTTGGGCTTTTCAGCATGAAGCTTCAGTAGGACAATGATGCAAGGCCGCTACTTGGTCTTTAGTTTATACATTTACCAAATTCAATGAGGTAGAGCCTCGGCGGATGCCGCCTTTGCTAGGAAGGGATTACATGCAGTAGTAAACTAGATGGTTTTGGGATGTCTTAATCCTGATAGAAAGGATAGAAAGGAATAAGATTTTTTGGGATCCCACCTGAATCCAGAGTACTTATTTTGGAGATCCCTATCATTACTGAATTCTCCTGATGACCTGAAGTAAGATGGAAGCAAAAAGATTATTCTGTGAGTACTGTAGAATTGATTTTTCTTCCATTATTACTTCAGGACATCAGACCGTCCCTGTCTACTAGGTTACTATGTCAATTTCTTGGATGTCTTAGTGGAGTGGTAAATATATAAAAATAGTTCTTCAATATATACTGTATATATATATATATATATATATATATATATATATATATATATATATATATATAATGGGAGCAAGGAGTCTTGTATTTTGTCTCCAGCTATTTGTCTCCAACTGGAATGTCTCCCAGTCGGCTGGTTCTACTGCTTTTCAATTAAACTGAATTGGAGAAAGTCAGACGGAAGGATATAGGCCGGGAGTAGGAGCCACGCCTTTGTCTTGCAGTCCACACCCTTCGGCTGAGAGGTTAACCCTATCGTTACTGAATTCTCCTAATGTCCTGATGTAATAATGGAAGAGAAATCAATTCTAGAGGTGAGTACTCAGAGAATTATCTATTTCTGGTGCTGGCTCAAGGTGAAGATAAGGATATTGTTATGTTCGGGGAGCTGCAGCATTCTGGTTCCCCCCTCCAAGCTTGTTCTTATTCGCTGTCTGTGGGACCAACACCCTTTAAAGAAAAAACGGGTGTTAGTCCAGTTTAAAGAATGCAAGTATGAGCACACATATGATTGGGCAATACAAATAAATGGGTTCCTGCACCACTGTGCAGTCTGCAAATTTGCCATTATACCAGATCAATGGTGCTTATACACAGCTGATGTGCAATTACCAAAATACTCTAATTTCAATGCCCATGCTGAAAACAGGAGGTATCATCCTTGCTTGACCTATATCCAAAGGCCAATTCAGGGCCCACGAATATGTGGACTTTGTGGAGTTACAGAAGTTGGGAGAGAGCAGCCATTGCTCCAATCTGTGAATAATGGGGTACTGATGTGTTCTGTCTTAGCCTTTCTTCTAGTTAGTTATATTGTGACATGTGCATGCTAATGTTAGGGCAATAAACCGCCTATCACCCAGTGGTCTCAAATTAGCCCAAAGATAGATCGCTGGTAACCAGAGGATGAGCCCCTTTAAGAAACACACTGTTGTAGTTTCAGAATGAAATCTCAGGCAACTCATACCAAGCTTTACTGGCAGTGCAATAAGTATTGTTTATATAGGAGACATAGACAAAAATAAGGATACAATCACTGAACACTAATACAGGGTGCATAAAAATCAAGCATTATCACTAGAGATGAGCGAACTTTTGAAAAATTCAATTCGGCTGATTTGCCGAATTTTCCGGGAAAAATCGTTTCGGTCTGAATTTATTCGCAACGAACCGCTATTAAAAACGGCTATTCCTGGGCATCCGAGAGCCTCCATAGGGTTGCAGAACGTTTTGCTTGGCTGTAGCATGCATAGGATGCATGCTGGGTTAGTGAAATACTATTGTAAAGAAGTATGACATGCAGATCAGAGGCATCGCTATTAGATTAGCTGATGCAGAGCGGCACAATTACAGAGCCTTGAGGTGGCATCAGCATGATGAGCCCATATATTGCCTGAAAGACACACAGTGGAGTTGGCAGCAGCATAGGAAGCCCATATATTGCCTAGAAAACACACCCTGAATTTGGCAGCAGCATAGGGAGCCAAAATATTGCCTGAAAGACACACTCTGGACTTGGCAGCAGCATAGGGAGCACATATATTGCCTGAAAAACACATTGTAGTTGGCAGCAGCATAGGGAGCACATATATTGCCTGAAAGACACACTCAGGAGTTGGCGGCAGCAGCAGCATTAGGAGCCCATATATTGCCTGAAAAACACATTGGAGTTGGCAGCAGCATTAGGATCCCATATATTGCCTTAAAGACACACATTGGAGTTGGCAGCAACATTAGGAGCCCATAAATTGCCTGAAAGACACACCCAGGAGTTGGCAGCAGCAGCAGCATAGGGAGCTCATGTATTGCCTGAAAGACACACCCAGGATTTGGCAGCTGCATTAGGAGCCCATATATTGCCTGAAAAACACATTGGAGTTGGCAGCAGCATTAGGAGCTCATATATTGCCTGAAAGACACACCCAGGCATTGACAGCAGCAGCAGCAGCAGCAGCATAGGGAGCTCATATATTGCCTGAAAGACACACATTGGAGTTGGCAGCAGCATTAGGAGCCCATATATTGCCTGAAAAACACATTGGAGTTGGCAGCAGCATTAGGAGCCCATATATTACCTGAAAGACACACCCAGGAGTTGGCAGCAGCAGCAGCAGCATTAGGAGCCCATATATTGCCTGAAAAACACATTGGAGTTGGCAGCAGCATTAGGAGCCCATATATTGCCTGAAAAACACATTGGAGTTGGCAGCAGCATTAGGAGCCCATATATTGCCTGAAAGACACACCCAGGAGTTGGCAGCAGCAGCAGCAGCATTAGGAGCCCATATATTGCCTGAAAGACACATCCTGGACTTGGCAGCAGCATAGGGAGCACATATATTGCCTGAAAAACACACCCAGGAGTTGGCAGCAGCATAGGGAGCTCATATATTGCCTGAAAAACACATTGGAGTTGGCAGCAGCATTAGGAGCCCATATATTGCCTGAAAGACACACCCAGGAGTTGGCAGAAGCAGCAGCATTAGAAGCCCATACATTGCCTGAAAAACACATTGGAGTTGGCAGCAGTAAAGGAAGCCCATATATTGCCTGAAAGACACACCCAGGAGTTGGCAGCAGCATTAGGAGCCCATATATTGCCTGAAAAACACATTGGAGTTGGCAGCAGCATAGGGAGCCCATATATTGCCTGAAAAACACATTGGAGTTGGCAGAAGCATAGGGAGCTCATATATTGCCTGAAAGACACACCCAGGAGTTGTCAGCAGCAGAAGGAGCCCATATATTGCCTGAAAGACACACCCAGGAGATGGCAGCAGCAGAAGGAGCTACCATGCATCCGCTACTTGCATGCATCAGCTATTGGTGGGTGGAAATCCTTGCTGATCCATGCCTGATTCATCTTCACAAAGGTGAGTCTCTCCACATTTTGCGTGGACAGACGAGTTCTCCTTGGCATTACTATGGCCCCCGCAGCACTAAAGACCCGCTCAGTTTGCACACTACTGGCCGGGCAGGACAGCTTTCCCAGGGCAAACTCTGCCAGTTGCGGCCACAAGTCAAGTTTGGCTGCCCAGAAGTCCAGCGGATCCTCAAGGTGTGTTGGCATGGTCATTTCAAGGTATGACACGACCTGCTGGTTCAGGCCCTGCTCCAGGTCTTCCTGCTGCTCATGAGTAGCCTCACTATGCGGTAGCAGAAAGCTACTCATTAGCGACTGAAGACTGAGGCTGCTGCTGATGGAGCTGCTGCTCCTGCCACACCCCCGGCAGCCATGGCAGTGGAAGGTGAGTGCAGAGGTCCCCCCGAGTCAGACCTGCGAGAGTATGGACCATGGCGCAGATAGGCATCAGCCAACTGACTACGTAGAATGTCTTTGTAGTAGGTCAGTTTGTCCTGTTTAAAAAATGCTCCCATTTTGTGCCGGAAACAAGGGTCCAATAAGGTGGAGAGCCAGTAGTCATCCCGCAGAAAAATGGAGACAATTCTGCAGTCACTACGCAAGCACGTGAGCATGCATCGTGCCATTTGTGCAAGTGACTCGGAGGGACTACCTGTCTCCATCTCCACTGCATACTGCCACGGTGTGCCTGGGTCCTCTGTCTCGCCTTCCTCACAACCCTCTAGCTCCACTGGCCTCTCCTGTCAGATGACTAGATAAACCACCCAAAACTTCGCCAAAACTAAACTGCGCTTCACTGTGCTGCTCCTCCTCCTCCTCATCTCCCATGGGGTTTATGTGGCCGTGAAATGTATGCGACATGTCTCCAGTGCCCTGACCAGCCATAGTTTCCAACATGTGTTGTATTACATGAAGCAGCGGAATCACGTCGTTCATGCTGTAATCCTGACGACTGACAAATAAAGGGGCTTCCTCAAAGGGCCTGAGCAAACAGCAGGTGTCACGTATGAGCTGCCACTGGTTCACATTAAAGTTACACAGGGGAGTCCCCCCTCTGTGCTTGGATCATCAAGAAATCAGTGATGGCTTTTCTCTGTTCGTATAGTCGATCTAACATATGTAGGGTGGAATTCCAACAGGTGGGAACATCGCAAATCAGACTATGTTGGGGGATACCGTTCTGACGCTGTAGCTTAAGAAGGGTGTACTTGGCGGTGTAGGAGTGGCTGAAGTGCATACAAAGTTTCCTTCCCGTTGTTAGGATGTCTTGCAGATGACTTCAGAAAACGCTTGACAACTAGGTTGAACACGTGTGCCATACAGGGCGCATGGCTCAGGCTTCCTTGTCTCAGCGCAGACAAGATGTTACTCCCATTTGGCTTGATGCAGAGCCTCCCCTGGACTGTCCTTAAAACCTTCCGATTGTCCGGGGGTCCTTTTTGAATCGTAGCTCCAATGTGATGCAGAGCCTCCGTCAGAATGGGTCCCTAACTGATCCGTTAATTTGTCTTCAATCGGGAAGCATTTTTTGCCCCTCTCGGGAGCATGCAATTTCCTCGTGGCTTCCGTTCACGTTCACACGGGCGTCCCATTTTTTCCTCCATTTTGCTTTGTTTTTTAACATACCTGCTTGCCTTCCGTGTCATTTTTCACACCAATTTTGTTGTTTTTGACAAGTATACTTACATCTCCATGGATTTCCTGTTGTCAAGCTGGGTCCACGCAAGCACACATCTCTAAACCTCCATGTAAATGTACATATGCCACAAACTGGCACTTTGACACATACCTAAATTTATTATTAAATTATTTTTGGTTTATTTTTCCTTGCCTTTAATGCTTACCTTAATCTCTTTTGGTTATTCATCTTTGCCTTTAATGCTTACCTTAATCTCTGTTTCTCCTTCTGCCTTGTCTCTAATGCTTACCTTAATCTCTGTTTCTCCTTCTGCCTTGTCTCTAATGCTTACCTTAATCTCTGTTTCTCCTTCTGCCTTGTCTCTAATGCTTACCTTAATCTCTGTTTCTCCTTCTGCCTTGTCTCTAATACTTACCTTAATCTCTGTTTCTCCTTCTGCCTTGTCTCTAATGCTTACCTTAATCTCTGTTTCTCCCTCTGCCTTGTCTCTAATGCTTACCTTAATCTCTGTTTCTCCTTCTGCCTTGTCTCTAATGCTTACTTTAATCTCTGTTTCTCCTTCTGCCTTGTCTCTAATGCTTACCTTAATCTCTTTTCTTATTCTGTGTTTTCTTCTCCTTCTTCTTGCTATTCCTTGTCCCATATACGTACCTTTTGGGACATGTAACAGTATGATGATGTTGTGATAACGTACATTGCCATGAAATAAAACACACCACACTTCTTTGTAGTTTTTTTTTTTATTTTTTATTTACTGTGATCATTTTTTTTGGTGTAACTGTTAAAATGGTTTAAAACTTCAAAAATATAAAAAATTTAAAATTTTCTGCAAAATGGGTGGCTCCTTTACATGCGTGGCCGTTTTCTTTGATCTGTGAAAGAAAAACATCATCATTTTTCGTGTTTGATTTAGGTGATTTTTGTTATTTGTGGGGAACTAGTTGTCCAAAATTAAAATTAAACTTACATTGCTTTTGGCCACCTGGGTGTCTGTTGCGCAGCCTCCTCCCTGGGTCAACCAGTACGTGCGGCTCTGAATCTATATATATTATTTACTATATATATATATATATATTAGTTACTCTTTGTGCCTCCTGAATGTCAGATTAGCTTATGATTCGAGGCATCATATCACTCACCTTCCGCAGCCACCACTTCATCTTGGCCCCCTTCCTGGCCTCTCCCTTGGGATGGTCCTGCGACATCAGAATCTACAAATAACAATAGTGCACATGAGTATATGTATTTCTTGCATGTATTAGCACATATGTAATTTTCTTAGTCTTACCGGAGTCAGGTTGTGGGTCTGTTAGGCTCGACTCCCTGCCGTCAGATTCCCCCCTCCCCTGCATGCTGAGGTCCAGCGGTTCGTCATATTCGCTGGCAGAGGAGGGGGTGGCCGTTGTCACTGGCGATGGACCACCTATCCCTTCACCTGATTCGCCCAACACTGGGCTGCGTGCTCTTGTCCGGGTGGGGCGGAACCGCATCTTCCATTCATGCGCTGAAATAGAAACACAATCATAAAAACACGCCCAGCCAAGGCCAGTGTGATTCTTGCATGTCAAGTATACACACTTACCTGGAAAATGTTTGGCGAAGTACCGCCTCACCCGGGGCCTATGCCTCCTCTTTAAATCGGACCAGTGTTGGGCGATCTGGGTGAAGGTATAGGTGGTTTGGGTTCTTCGGGCTATCGCGTCCACCACCGCCAGCGACAACGTCCTCTTCTCAAAATCTGACGGCAGGAAGTCGTAGCGATTCCTCAGCATCATCTGTTTGTAAAATACACAATGACCCAGCATTACTCCACAAAATACATGTCCAAGTTTCTTGCCCTACCTAAAGTCACTTTCTGAACCTCTTTCTTACTCACATTGGCCTAGTTCTACTATCTGCATGTAGGCTAGTTTGTCGCTGCGTACATGTCTAAAACTAAGGTGGGCTTGTATTTAACGTTACAAAGTAAGTTGTTCCTCACTAATCTTGCGCTTAGTTTTTTTTTATTACATGTAGTGTATGCGCGCACATAAACGCACGCTCGCCTACTCACATCCATGATGATGTCGTTCTGCTCCTGTGTGTATATTACTGGCATCTTGGATGTTCTTCCGGGTATGGCTTTGACGTTCCCCCACTGTGACGTACGTACGTGCGCGCATGCAGGCACACAGGCTGCTGAACACGCCCACACGGTAAAAATATTTAAAGGTCAATGCACTCAGCTCTGTGTTGGATACCATATCAATATGGGCAGACCAAAAGGGAGCAGGAAGAGCCACAAAAGCCCAGAGGCGCAGAGTAGCCGCACACATGCATCATCTACTAAACAACATAAAAGCAGGCACAAGACCCATGCTGAACATGCCCCCACTAAAACGGTGGTTACGCCACAGACACAGGCACATCACAAAAAACGCAGGAGCCAGGATCCCTTGACACCTTCGCCACAACCTGCCAAATCAACACGACCACACAAGGGTGCCAAATCTATTAAGACCCTGCAGCATCCTACTCCACAACACACCAAGCATACACAAAAACCAAACACACCAGCAAGGGTAAGCGTAGTGTCAAACCCTCCACCCCACCCCGGTCACCCACCCCTCCACCTCAACCCTCTGGGTCTCAAAGTTCAACTAACTCAGATTCCCCATCCAGCTCAACAGGTGAAAACTACACAGGCACCCAGACATTAACCCAGAGCAGCACACACACACCATCACACTCCCCCCTAAGCCCAAGAACCACACACGACTCCCCAGATAGCCAACCATCGATTTCAACTGATGCAGGGGACACCACACACCCATGTGAGCGCCAACTACGCCGTGGGTCACTAACAGCCCGTTTTTGCGATGCACAAAGCATGGCTGTTGCCAATGCCGTTTGTGAACATTATGATGCCCTATTTGGCCGTAATTCAAAAGCCACCACAAAGCAGGCCAAGCAGGAGATCTGGACTAATATTGCCCGCCAAGTTAACAGTCTGGGTTCTGTCCGTCGAGATATCGAACAAATTAAGTGGAAATTTGGGGACCTCAAATATTACAGTAAAAAGAAAATGGACATGCGCCGCCAGCAGAGGTAAAGCCCATTAGAAAAGCATTTATAGTCGCATTGGTAACAGGATGTAACACTTATTAGGTGTGCTTTAATCTTCCCCAGCCTGCAGACAGGGGGTGGTTTACCAACCAAAATAATACTAACCCCAGCCGAGGAACATGTATACACATACATACATCCGGCCAGCGTTCAGGGCCTGCAAGAGGCACACGACACCGACCGGAATGTTAGGTCACAAGGTGAGTTTGATTTGGCCATGAGATTTTAAAATGAGGTACAAAAGCCTGTGTTACACCAGACAACACACTGTACTTCAACAGTCAACAGACCACACAAGGCCAAGCAACCCCTGGCTTATCCCCCAGGCCCATGCCACACCAGGATTCGCCACAACTAACCCAAATTGATATTGTGGATGAGGTAAGTCAGGATCCATTCGTTTGCCATAAGGAAACTAATATGAATCTACATTTCTTTACAGAACATAGTAAGTCCACCAATAATAGAACATATAAGAGATTTGGAGGAGGACACACATCAGATGTCACAAACCACTACTGAGCCAGTGGCCGCAACTCAGACTCCACAGACACAACAACAACATCCACACCCTCATTCTGAATCTGAACCACCCACCCGTGCCACTGCTAGAACACAGCCAAGGCGCCATATAAGCCAACGAAGACAGCTGCAAAATATGGAGGAAGCCTGGCGCCAGGAAAATATTGCATTTTCAGCAAGCACACAACAATTTAATGCCACTGTGTGCACCCAACTAACATCCCTGAATACCCAATTAGAGGTTTTAAACAGAAATGTGTCTGCCCTAAACAGCCATATGGGGCAAATGGTGCAACAATGGCAGGACATTAACCAAAGCCTGGCACACATTGCTGCACACATGCCCCCACACCATCAATCAACTGCAACATCCTCCACGACCTACCACTAAATTGTGGTGTAATAGTATTTGACCCCACGTTCAAGTTTCAGTTTTTCCCCCAAAAAACAAATGAAAATTAACAATTTGTTTAATCACAAAGCAAAAGATAAAAAAATTTAAAAAAGCCTTGTGATTTATGAAAATACATTGGCCACAAGTTCAGCAGGTATTGTGTGTGCTGTGCCACTTTGTGTACCAGAGTAAGGAGGGGTCTGCTCGTCAGAAATCGGTAAAGGATCTGCAGCCAGGTCAGTATATTGAGCAATCCTGCTTCTAATGGCAAGGTTGTGCAGGACCCCACAAGCAATAATGATTTTGATGACCTTGCCAGGCTGATACTGAAGGGCACCCCCACTCTGATCCAGACATCGGAAACGCATCTTCAACAACCCAAAGGCACGTTCCACCACAGAGCGAGTCCTCCTATGGGCTGTGTTATAGCGCTCTTGGGCCTGGGAAGATGGGTGCAGGATGGGTGTGAGCAGCCATGGTAACAAGGGATAGCCTGAGTCACCTGCAAAAATCCAAATGAAAAACATAAGGTGGCTGCTAAAAATAAGGTTTAGCTGTGCATTGGCACATTATTAAACAGGGACAAATAGGTGAGCTAGGTATTGTTTGAGGAAATGACATTTTTGATGAGGCTACATACACATCCAACCTGTACACTCATTAAAAATGTCTGTGGAATGCTACTTAGATAAGAGGGACATAACATAACACAATAGTGGTGAATCCCTTCACCCATTAAATTTAAATTAAAAACTAATAAAAAAATTAAGTTGCCAAGTTTCACAGATTAGAAACATAGAAACATAGAAGGTTGATGGCAGAAGGAGACCATACGGTCCATCTAGTCTGCCCTTATGAGTATACTGTATGTACTCTTTATCTTAGGATAGATGTGTGCTTATCCCAGGCATGTTTAAATTCAGTGACTGTTGATTTTTCAACTACCTCTGCTGGAAGTTTGTTCCAAGCATCTACTACTCTTTCTGTAAAATAATATTTTCTAACATTGCTCCTGATCTTCCCCCCGACTAGCTTCAGGTTGTGCCCCCTTGTTCTATCATTAAGTTTCTTCTTAAAAACACTTCCCTCCTGAACCTTATTCAATCCCTTCACATATTTAAAGGTCTCAATCATGTCCCCCCTCTCCCTTCTTTCCTCCAGACTGTACAAATTAAGTTCTTTAAGTCTCTCCTGATAAGTTTTAAGTTTAAGTCCTTCCACCATTTTCGTTGCCCGCCTTTGGACACGCCTGTGGCCTTACCAGGGCTCTATACAGGGGCATCACAACCTCCCTCTTCCTACTGGTGATGCCTCGAGCTATGCAGCCGAGCATCCTGCTTGCTTTTCCCACTGCCTGGCTACACTGTCCACTTATCTTGCAGCTATCAGTAATCAGTACCCCTAAATCTCTCTCCTCCGAGGTCCTGGCTAACACAGTACTGCCCATACGGTACTCAGAGCAGGGATTCCTTCTACCCAAGTGCATGATTTTACATTTAGAGACATTAAACTCTAGTTTCCACAGTTTTGACCATCTATCCAGTAAATCATTTTCCATGTTGCAGACACCTCCCGGAATATCCACCCTATTACTAACCTTTGTATCATCAGCAAACAGACAAACTTTTCCTACCAAGCCTTCTCCTATGTCACTTACAAATATATTAAAAAGAATGGGGCCCAGGACAGAGCCCTGCGGCACACCGCTTGTAACTCGCCTTTGTTCAGATTGCACACCATTTACAACAAGACTCTGATACCGATCCCTCAGCCAACTGGAAATCCACTGAACTATCCAGGGATTGAGTCCTACCTTCAATAACTTATCTATGAGCTCCTTATGTGGTACAGTGTCAAAGGCTTTGCTAAAATCCAGATAGGCGATATCCACAGCACCACCTTCATCTAACACTTTAGTGACATTGTCAAAGAAATCAATAAGATTGGTCTGACATGATCTGCCCTCAGTAAAGCCGTGCTGTTTTGGGTCCAATAGGTCATTCATTTTTAGATGGGAAATTATCTTTTTTTTTAAGAGTGTTTCCATTAATTTGACCACTATAGATTAGAGATGAGCGAACTTTTGAAAAGTTCGATTCGGCCAATTCGCCGAATTTCACAAAGAAATTCGGGTTCGGCCAAATCGAACTTTTACGAAGTTCCCCATCAAAAATGCCGGCATGGTGGGAGCCGGCCGGCGGGCCGGTAAAGCCGGCCGGCCCACTCCCACCATGCCGGCATTTAAAAAAAAAAAAAAAAAAAAAAAAAGCATTTTTGCCGGCATGGTGGGAGCGGGCCGGCCGGCTCCGCTGTCAGCGGAACCGGCCGGCCCGCTCCCACCATGCCGGCATTTAAAAAAAAAGCAAACACTTACCTGCAGCTCCAGAGCGTGGAGGCCGGCGCCGCTCTCAGCTGTCATCTGAGGGCGCGTCATCAGAGGGCGCCTCTGATGACGCGCCCTCAGATGACAGCTGAGAGCGGCGCCGGCCTCCACACTCCGGACCTGCAGGTAAGTGTTTGCTTTTTTGTTAAATGCCGGCATGGTGGGAGCGGGCCGGCCGGTTCCGCTGACAGCGGAGCCGGCCGGCCCGCTCCCACCATGCCGGCAAAAATGCTTTTTTTTTTTTTTTTTAAATGCCGGCATGGTGGGAGCGGGCATTTTTTTTTTTTTAATTTCAGGAAAAATTCGATCGGCACGAACCACAAAATATTCGGGTTCGTGCCGAATCGAATATTTCCTGAAATTCGGAGCGAATTCCGGTTCGTCTGAGCCGGTTCGCTCATCTCTACTATAGACGTTAAACTAACTGGCCTGTAATTACTGGCTTCTTCTCTACTCCCCTTTTTATGGATTGGTACGACATTGGCCATTCTCCAATCATCTGGAACCTCACCAGTTGAAAGGGAATGGTTAAGTAAATCAGTCAGAGGGGCTGCAATCACAAACCTAAGTTCCCTTAGAACTCTGGGGTGGATTCCATCTGGACCCATCGCCTTACTTACCTTTAGCTGTGCCAGCTCGGCTAAGACATCAGCCTCCAGAAACTCCGGAGCTGTGCCCTCCCAGCTGGATGCTGTGCTATGGCAATGCCTGCTACTATCTGAAAATACCGACCAAAAGTAGCTATTCAGATGGTCAGCCACAGCCTTATCTCCGTCAATATATTTATTTTCCCTATTTCTAATTTTTGAGACTGAATTGTTTTTCTTCTTTCTGTCACCAATATATCGAAAAAAGGTTTTATCTCCCCTCTTCATAGATTTGGCCATTTCTTCCTCCTTTTGCCCTTTAGCAGTCCTTATAATTAGTTTTGCTTCCCTCTGTTTAATTTTATACGCCTCTCTGTCAGCTACACTTCCACTTACTTTATACTTCTTATAGGCAGACGTCTTATCTTTTATGATAGTGCTGACTTCCCTAGTAAACCATAATGGTTTCTTCTTCCTTTTATTAGTGGTGTACTGGCAAATCCAAATTCAAACATGGGGGCCCACAACTACAACTTTAAGACACATACCCAGTAGCCATCCACCAGAAAGATCTCCAGATTGAAACCTGTGATAGAGGCTTGAGTTCCTCAAAATATGCACGTCATGCATGGATCCAGGGAAGCCTGCAAACATACTGAAAAATTGTAGATCAGGGCCCGCCACTGCCTGAACATTGGTGGAATGGCCCATCTTCCTGTTCCTGCACAAAGCCAACAAAAAGTGGAATTAGTGTGAGGCATAATAAATGTTTGCTAAAAAAAAAAAAAAAAAAAGCAGACCTAAACCACATACCTGAACAGATATTCCATGTCAGCAGGGGGGATCAATGAGACATATGTGCAATCGATTGCACCAATGACGTTGGGCATGTCGGCTATGTTATAAAAGCCCAGCTTAACCACATTCCAGGCTTCCCCTGTTTGAGGGAAAAAAATATAATTCTGTGCCAGGGTAGCCATGCCATCCAAAAAATTGGTTAGGCTGCAGCTCAGCGTAGACTGGGACATCCCCACGGAGAAGGCACCCAGTCTCTGGAACGAGCCATTCGCCAAAAACTGCAGGCAGCCAACCAATTTGGTCATACCTGCAATTGCATGCCCCTTTCTTGTGGTGGGGGCTAACCATGGCCGCAGCTCGCTATACAAGGCATGGAGAGAAACACGGTTAAGGCGGGTGAGCTCGAATAGGTCAACGTCATGCATGCAATCGATGTCCAATGGCGTTCGGTGCAGCCTGGTTTCTGCCATGCTCATAAGTACCAGACCGCGTAGCTTTCGCCTTTGATGTTGGCCCACAGAGGAATGCATTTTCAAAAAGCACGGAGCTCAAATACTGCTGGTCAGACTGCCCGTAAGTGAAGGCTCGGCGGCCACGTTTTATTTGGGTGATTTCAATCGGAAATCAAGGCTCTGCATCACTGAAAAAAACGGACCAATGAACGACCTGTCCGTTTTCCCGGGAAACAGCCTTGGGCGAGCCGACAATCGGAAAGGCGGCTGAGCACACACCTGAGCGCATAAACGCACACAAAAACCAACGTAGCACCCTTTCCTGACCCGATCACAGCCCAAAACCAATGGGAAAATGCACGGGATAGCTGAACGGGGAGGCTCTGCATCAAGGCAATTGTCAGTCACCAGGGTACCCATTTCCAATTTTCGCGGAGTAAGCCATGTTTTGATTTCTTGATGAATGAATTTCGGTAGCTCCTCCCCTGTGTGACTCCGTTCGTCAAGGCAAACCATGTGAAGCACAGCGTGACACCGCCGTGCCCTGCACACATGGTAGGCTGAAGGGTCATTGAGAATTGACCATAAGAGTGAAGGCTGAGGAGATGGCGGAGGATGAGGAGTCGCACACTGTGACAGGCAAAACGGCCTGGAAGCGTGGAGGCCGAAGCAGTGTGACCTGTCCAAGTTGCTGTGCAGGAACCACATTCACCCAGTGGGCCGTAAAGGACATGTATTGTCCCTGACCGTAGTTACAGCTCCAGATGTCGGCGCTGCCGTGCACTTTGGTGCACACCGACAGGCTCAAGGACTGGCCCACCTTCTGCTCAACAAATTTGTGCAGGGCTGGTACTGCCTTTTTTGCAAAGAAATGACAGCTTGGGACTCTCCACCTCGGCTCGGCACAAGCCATCAGCTCTCTCAAAGGTGCAGAGCCCACAACCTGAAAAGGGAGGGACTGCAGCACTAGCAACTTGGACAGGAGCACATTTAGCTTCTGCGCCATAGGATGAGTGGGCACATACTGTTGTCTCTTGGACATGGCTCCGCCCGCTGATGGATTGCTGGTGGGATAAGTGACTTTTAGTAGGAGGAGCAGGAGCATCTGGAATGGCAGAGGATGGGTATGACGCACAGCTACCTTCGGCTGAGGTGCTGGAGTCTTGGCTGGGTGAAATTGGAAGCTGCGTGGCACTGGCTGACGCAGCAGCCTGGACCCCCACTTCGGAACCTCGGTTCTCCCAGGCCGCTTTATGGTGACGCTGCATGTGTTGCCGCAGAACCGTGGTACCAACATTGGGGCCCTGGCCACGCTTGAACTTCTGTCTACACATCTTGCATGTGGCCAGGTTACCCTCCTGCTGATGCTTGAGGAAAAAGTGCCACACTGTCGAGTAGCTAATTTTCCTTCCAACAGTCCGCACTTACTGCTACTGCTGCCAACTCCAGGGACCCCTGCTCCACTACCTCCCGGGAAGGCAGCCTGCCGCGCAGCAGGTGGTCTACCCCGCCCCCGGCCACGTGTGGCTCCGGACATCCCAATTCTGCCACCATGCTGACTGCCAACCCTAGTGCTACCATGCTGACTGCCAACCCTACTGCCACCTTGCTGCCTCAGCTGCTGACTCTGGGGCAACCTGGGACCCTCTTCTCCTGATGATGATGAAGCCCCTTCTGCACCGGGCTCCCAACTGCGATCGGCTTCATCATCATCGAGTTGTGCCTGCAGGTCACTGATGTCCTCCTTGGTTTCCACAAGAGCGTGTGCTGCAGGAGACGGAATGCTCACCACACCACCTCCCACACCACCTCCCACGCCACTCTCCTCCTCAGTGTTTGTCTGCCTAGCGCAAGAAGCGGCAGATGTCTCCTCCATTTCTTGGCTGGGCAGTAGCTGCTGACTGTCCTCTAACACATCGTCCTCACTGAATAGTGGAGCTGAACCCAAAGCATAAGATACGGTGGCTGGAGTGGGGGGGCGTAGGACAGAGGCAATGGAAGAACAGGGGCTGCTCCCGGGCCATGCCAACTCAGGGTTGTGTCCGAGGAACCTACGGACTGTTGACTGGGGGTGTCAGATGTCACTTGTGATGAGGTCGATGACCGCGTTAACCAATCGATGACGGCAGATGCGTTGCTGGTCGAGACACGACCGCTAGCAGATACCGGGAGATCAGGCCTCTCACTGCGACTCCTGCTGCCACTCGCCCCTAGTCTGCTGCGACCTCTGCCTGATGAATCTAGGCCTCTCCTCGGTGCACATCCTGGCACATCTCTGCCTGACATTTTTACTGCTTTTAGGAGGGGAAAACAATACACTACACTACACCTACAACAGTATTTTTGTAACAGAATGTGTGTAGAAAAGTTACATCAAAATAGGCACACACTGTATCTAAAGGCTAATGCAAAAAGACACTGTCAGATGATCTTACACAGGATGCCCCTGGTCAGAATTAGATGCACCACAGGCAGTTTTAAAACATGTTTTTTGTTCAAAATGTAAAAAGGTAAAGATGCAGGTACTATTAAAAGCTAGTATTCGGGATGCCCCCCCCCCCCCCGGTGAAAGGCAATCGATGCTTTAAACTTTAAAACCAGACTTGTTTTATACAAAAGCCAAAAGGTTAGTGGGCAGGTACTCTTAAAAGATAAGTGCTAGCACTGACAATGGCCCCCGGTGAAAGGCAATGGGTGCTTTAAACTTGTAAACCAGACTTGTTTTATACAAAAGGCAGAAGGTTAGTAGGCAGGTACTCTTAAAAGATAAGTGCTAGCACTGACAATGGCCCCCGGTGAAAGGCAATGGGTGCTTTAAACTTGTAAACCAGACTTGTTTTATACAAAAGGCAAAAGGTTAGTAGGCAGGTACTCTTAAAAGATAAGTGCTAGCACTGATAATGGCCCCCGGTGAAAGGCAATGGGTGCTTTAAACTTGTAAATCAGACTTGTTTTATACAAAAGGCAAAAGGTTAGTAGGCAGGTACTCTTAAAAGACACGTGCTAGTATTTGGGATGCCCCCTGCTCACATACAGAGGAGGCCTCCCTTGATTGTCGAAAAGTGACGTTAATTATAAAATGCAAGCAGTTAATAGACAGGTAGTCTTGAAATATTTATGCTAGTGTTTGGGATTCCCCCTCCTCACATACAGAGCAGGCCTCCCTTGATTGTGGAAGAGTGACGTTAATTATAAAATGCAAGCAGTTATTAGACAGATATGGGTCGATTCAAAGAAACATGTAACAGCTTTGACTTTGGTGCCGATCATCCTATTTTTCCCGTACGCTCGTGCGTTCGTATGAACTTGCGAGTGATTCTATAAGCAAATACGTTTCTATCCTAAAATGTCCGTTCGTTCGTATGGCAGTTCGGGAATCAGACCTATGTCAGTTTCCATCCTGAATTTTCCGTTTCATTTCTCAGGTTGCAACATTGGTTTTGCCCTTTTTCCTTTTTTGTCTGGACGTAAATCCTTCTGATCTTGCGGCTGCGCACTACAAACTTACCTCATTAAAGTGCATTCTAAATATTTGGTCTTTTATTTTTCTTTATTTCATTCATTTTGTAGTAACCAACCATTAATGAATGCATTTGCATAAGTAAATCTTACTTTGTTTAATTTTTAGTTAACTTGCATTTTTTACTTGAGGATTTAATTTAAATATTTTGGCTTCAAATGGTACAACTTAAAATTTTGGGTGTGGTTACCCACACCCTCTACATACAGATTTGCTCTCAAAAATTAAAAAACACCCAGCAACTTCTGCATGTTATGAGCCTAGAAACAGCCAAGATGGCGGCTCAGGTATTCTCGGGCAGCCTGCAAACAGAAAGGGCCTTGTGACTGTGTTGCTCTGCATTCTTTGATTTCTGACCTTTCCGTGCCCCCAGCTCTGCTGTGTCTGTGCAAAATACAGCAGTAACCCACATCCTGCACTTTATCCCGCTCTCCTCTCCTCAGTAAGTGTGATGCATCTGACCAAAGATGTGCTTAAATAATTAAACAAAGCAAAGGTAAACAACTACACCAATAAATTCAATCTAAAAATATTATTCTAGTACATCAATTTAAAAATAAATAACAAAGGACATAAGTTTCTTTAATTAACGCAAATATATGGATGTATTGCAAAATAAAGGTTTACATGCAAAGGACTAATTAAGGTCCACATTAAAATGCTTTTATAAGGCATACATGAATCAGGTATGCATTGCCATACAATTTATGGCCTCGGCCATGCTGATACATGCAGTTCATTGGAGCTCAAGACGCGCAGACTCCTCCACATAGCCAAAAAACCTGTTCAAGAACAGCAATCCGACTGCTAAAAGGTGTCGGCAGTGGCTTTCTTTTAAAACGGATTTAGAGGTTTGAAAACTGTTCTCTGAATCACACCTAAACACATCCGATTATCCTAAGTTTTACGTTTTGATCCTAAGTTTTAGGATTTGATCCTAAGTTTTACGTTTTGATCCTACAATTTAGGAACGAACTTCCGATGATCGTAAGAGCATATACGAATTCGTACGTAGGCTCGTGCGAGTCGGAAATGGCCAAAAAAACAGGAAAAAATGACTAACACCCACCCAAACTTACGATTCTCGATCCGAAATCAATTAACTTTTGCTCTTTGAATCGAGGGGATAGTCTTGAAATATTTATGCTAGTGTTTGGGATGCCCCCTCCTCACATACAGAGCAGGCCTCCCTTGATTGTGGTAAAGTGACGTTGATTATAAAATGTAAGCAGTTAATAGACAGGTAGTCTTGAAATATTAATGCTAGTGTTTGGGATGCCCCCTGCTCACATACAGAGGAGGCCCCCCTTGATTGAGGAAAAGTGACTTTGCTTATAAAATGCAAGCAGTTAATAGACAGGTAGTCTTGAAATATTTATGCTAGTGTTTGGGATGCCCCCTCCTCACATACAGAGCAGGCCTCCCTTGCTTGTGGAAAAGTGACTTTGCTTATAAAATGCAAGCAGTTATTAGACAGGTAGTCTTGAAATATTTATGCTAATGTTTGGGATGCCCCCTGCTCACATACAGAGGAGGCCTCCCTTGATTGTGGAAAAGTGACGTTAATTATAAAATGCAAGCAGTTATTAGACAGGTAGTCTTGAAATATTTATGCTAGTGTTTGGGATGCCCCCTCCTCACATACAGAGCAGGCCTCCCTTGATTGTGGAAAAGTGACGTTAATTATAAAATGCAAGCAGTTATTAAACAGGTAGTCTTAAAATATTGTCCCCAAAGTAAAGCATGTGCGTAACGGTAATTTTACTTGAAAATTTCAGCTCTGCAGACAAAGTGCGCACCTTGCGTTTTTTTAACCAAAACAACCCTTTACATTTGGAATATCCCCCATAAACCATATATTTCCTGAAAGTACACATGTTAAGCTTTCTAAGCGTACCCAGCTTGTTGTAGTGGGCTCATCTTTCTGGAATCAATCCCTCAAAGAATTCTTTGGTTGCGCAGGGTTTCCCTAAAAAATTTATAAAAAACACCTTTTCCTAAAATATAAATATACAAACAAGAAAACACAAGCTAAGTCTGAAAGCGCAAGGTCCCCCGAACAGAACAATACCCAACATGCATAGCTACTTTTAACCCTTTTAATTGACAGCCTACTTGAGATTTTGTCACCCTCTGTTGACAGGTCATTTTTCCCCATTTTGCGCCATGTTTTGCGCCATTTTTGCTGGAATTTTCTGGAAAGTTATATATATATATTTTTTTGCAGCAGCAGAGTTTAGGCTTGAACATGAAATGTCTTGTTTGTAAATTTTATTCTGTTTTTTACAATATTATTATTAAGTAAAAAAAAAAATGAATACATTTTTTTTTCTAGAAAATTGCCTCCTTAATTTTAAATAAAAAATTTATTTTATTAAAGAAAACCATATTGCATGAGAAAGCCCCCTGTTCCTGCCCAGGAGACCCCCCAAACTGAAACAAGTACTTTATAACATTTACAAATAAAATACAACTACCATCCACACTGCAAAGGGTTAAATCGAGAAAAAAAATTAACATAGTCCCCCCTCCCGGGGGAGGGGGGACCCCATTTTTGGGGGGGATTTATAAGAGTTAAAAACCCTTAAAAATCGAAAAAAAAATGACATGGGGTCCCCCTTACCCAAAGTATCCAGCCAGCTATGCAGGGCTTGTAGGAACAGGGCACAGGGGCCAGCTTTTGTGGCCCCTGGCCCTGCAGGCTACAAGCCCTCATAGCCCATGGCCACGGGCTCTTCTGCCCCCCCCCCGGGCTTTGGGGAGGCAGGTAATTGGGGGTGCCGGGGGTTAATGGCAAGTCACCCGCTAGCCGCAGGTGACTTGCCAGCCCCCAGCCTTGTGTACTGGTATAGGGATCTCTTGGACCCCTTACCAGTTCACAAGGGGTTAAGTGTAAAAAAAAAACACCACACACACAGAGAAAAAAAATATTTTATTATTTTTTTTTTTAATACTTACCTCCCATCCATCTTGCACTGTGTCCCTCGGCAGTCACTGGCTTCTGCTCACCTGCTCGAAGCCTTTTATAGCTGCTGGGTGACGGAACATAAGGGGTTAAAAAAAAAATGACATAGGGTCCCCCCTCCCAGGGGGTCCCCCTTACCCGAAGTATCCAGCCCGGGACCAGCTTTGCAGGGCTTGTAGGAACAGGGCACAGGGGCCAGCTTTTGTGGCCCCTGGACCTGCAGGCTACAAGCCTGCATAGCCCGTGGCCACGGGCTCTTCTGCCCCCCCTGGGCATTGGGGAGGCAGGTAATGGGGGTGCCGGGGGTTAATGACAAGTCACCCACTAGCCGCAGGTGACTTGCCAGACCCCCGAGCCTTGAGAACTGGTATAAGGGGTCTCATGGACCCCTTACCAGTTCACAAGGAGTTAACAGTAAAAAAAAAGACACAGACAGAATAAAAAATGACTTAATTAATAAATAAAAACTTTTTTTTTACTTTACTCTCCTCAGCTCCTGTGTCCCTCGCAGCTCTGATGAGAGTTGGTGTCATCACTGGCCAGTGGAGGAGGGAGGCAGGCGATCAGATCATCACCTGCCTTCCTCCTCCTGTGGCCAGCGATGACAAGTGTCTGAAATGACAGCCGGAGTCAGGACGACACCCGAGGCGTGACGTCATAAGCCCCCCCGGCAAGATGGCGGCGCCCGTCGAGGAGGACAGGGAGAGGGCCCTTCGGGGGGGCAATCGGAGGCCCCCCAGTTGAAGAGGAGACCCTGCGGGAGCGATCGGCCATTGAGGTAAGTAAATGTCATTTTTATTATTATTTTTTTTTTTTACATGTATTTCGGCGGCTGCTGAAGGGGAGGGTGGCTATTCCGGGCCCTCCCCTGCACCCGGGGGGGGGGGGGGGGCTGGGTGGGGGATCGAAGCCCCCCCAGATGAAGAGGAGACCCGGCCAGATCGAACAAGGGGTCAGGTGAGTGTTTTTGTTATTTTACTTTTACTGTAGCAGGGGGAAAAGTCAAGCACGTAGATTCTATGTGCTTGGCACTTAAGTGGAGTAGAAGCGAGCACGTAGAATCTACGTGCTTGGCAATGAAAGGGTTAATGCTAGCACGCTTTTTAAAGAATGACACCAGGTAAAGGAAAAGCTAAATAGGCAGGAGAGTTATTAACACTAAATAGGCTTGAAAGCTAATGCAAACAGTTTAAACTGTCCCTGTCTTTATCTGTCACTGTCACAGGCTCTCTCCTTCTCTATCTGTCCCACGCTTCTTCTGTTCCATCTATCTATCTATCTATCTATCTATCTATCTATCCCTCGCTCTCTCTTTGTCTGATCTGCCCTGGCCGCAATACAGTGTCAGAATGATCTTCCGCAAGATGGCCGCCGTTTATATGGGGCTGTGACATCATCGGTAAGCCTGTCTGCTGATAGGTAGCATGTGACACCTAACCAGCATTCCTTGCCCCATGGGACATGTCCTGACATGTGGATTCACCATTTTAGATGGACTGTATAGCAGTTAATGGAGTTTTAAGGAAACGATTTGAGCGATCGAATCGCGGCGATATTTGGAATTGTAACGAATCGAATATTTCATGAAATTCGTAACTAATTCGGGTTCGTCAGACTCGATTCGCTCATCTCTAATTATCACTGGTATAGAAGCGAAGCTGTCTCCGAATTACTCCTGAACAGTTGATTGAGTTGTAACATCTGACTGGACTATTCAACCATGCTCTATTTGCATGTTATAAGTCATTTTCTCAAAAGTATGGCATTATCATCCTTTGGCAAGAATTCAAGGCTGGCAACAATGAAACTAGCAGTTCCAAAACAAGGACATTAGAAATTTCATATTAGGCGACTCTACTCGCTACCCTGTGTTACTTTGTTTATATGCAAATTGCATCCCATAAGCCAGTTCTGTAACTGGATATATTTTGTACATATTATTAGAGATGAGCGAACTTTTGAAAAATTCGATTCGACTGATTCGCCAAATTTTTCGACAAAAATAGTTTCGACCCGAATTTATTCAAGACGAATCGTTATTAAAAACGGCTATTTCTGAGCCTCCTAGAGCCTCAATAGGGTTGTAAACCATTCTGCCTTACTATAACACGCATAGGATGCGTGCTGGGTTATTGAAATAATATTGTAAATAATTATCACATGCAGATCGGAGGCATCGCAAATAGAATCGCAAAGGGGCACAATTGCAGAGAGTTGAAGTGGCATCACTATGAGGGGGCCCTATAGTGCCTGAAAAACACACCCTGGAGCTGGCAGCAGTAGGAGCCCAAAAATTAGCTGAATAACACACTGGAGTTGCAAGCAGCAGCAGCAGCCCAAACATTGGTTGAAAGAGACACTGGAGTTGGCAGCAGGAGCCCAAAAATTGGATGAATCACACCCTGGAGTTGCAAGCAGCAGCAGGAGCCCAAACATTGCTTTAAAGAGACACTGGAGTTGGCAGCAGGAGCCCAAAAATTGGATGAATGACACCCTGGAGTTGCAAGCAGCAGCAGGAGCCCAAACATTACTTTAAAGAGACACTGGAGTTGGCTTCAGGAACCCAAAAATTGGATGAATCACACCCTGGAGTTGCAAGCAGCAGCAGCAAAAGCCCAAACATAGCTTGAAAGAGACACTGGAGTTGGCAGCAGGAGCTCAAAAAATGGCTAAATCACACCCTGGAGTTGCAAGCAGCAGCAGGAGCCCAAACATTACTTTAAAGAGACACTGGAGTTGGCAGCAGGAGCCCAAAAATTGGCTGAATGACACCCTGGAGTCACAAGCAGCAGCAGCAGGAGCCCAAACATAGCTTGAAAGAGACACTGGAGTTGGCAGCAGGAGCCCAAAAATTGGCTGAATGACACCCTGGAGTTGCAAGCAGAAGCAGCAGCAGCAGCAGCAGCATCACCAGCCCGAACATAGCTTGAAAGAGACACTGGAGTTGGCAGCAGGAGCCCAAACATTGGATGAATCACACCCTGGAGTTGCAAGCAGTAACAGGAGCCCAAACATTACTTTAAAGAGACACTGGAGTTGGCAGCAGGAGCCCAAAAATTGGATGAATCACACCCTGGAGTTGCAAGCAGCAACAGGAGCCCAAAAATTACTTTAAAGAGACACTGGAGTTGGCTTCAGGATCCCAAAAATTGGATGAATCACACCCTGGAGTTGCAAGCAGCAGCAGCAGGAGCCCAAACATAGCTTGAAAAAGACACTGGAGTTGGCTGCAGGAGCCCAAAAATTGGATGAATCACACCCTGGAGTTGCAAGCAGCAGATGCAGCAGCCCAAACATTACTTTAAAGAGACACTGGAGTTGGCTGCAGGAGGCCAGAAATTGGATGAATCACACCCTGGAGTTGCAAGCAGTAACATGAGCCCAAACATAGCTTGAAAGAGACACTGGAGTTGGCAGCAGGAGCCCAAAAATTGGCTGAATCACACCCTGAAGTTGCAAGCAGCAGCAGCCCAAACATAGCTTGAAAGAGACACTGGAGTTGGCAGCAGGAGCCCACAAATTGGCTGAATCACACCCTGGAGTTGCAAGCAGCAGCAGCAGGAGCCCAAACATAGTTGAAAGAGACACTGGAGTTGGCAGCAGGAGCCCAAAAATTGGCTGAATCACACCCTGGAGTTGCAAACAGCAGCAGCCCAAACATAGCTTGTAAGAGACACTGGAGTTGGCAGCAGGAGCCCAAAAATTGGCTGAATGACACCCCGGAGTCACAAGCAGCAGCAGCAGGAGCCAAAAAATAGTTTGGAAGAGACACTGGAGTTGGCAGCAGGAGCCCAAAAATTGGCTGAATCACACCCTGGAGTTGCAAGCAGCAGCAGAAGCAGCAGCCCAAACATAGCTTGAAAGAGACACTGGAGTTGGCAGCAGCAGCCCAAAAATTGGCTGAATGACACCCTGGAGTCGCAAGTAACAGCAGCAGGAGCCCAAACATAGCTTGAAAGAGACACTGGAGTTGGCAGCAGGAGCCCAAAAATTGGCTGAATCACACCCTGGAGTTGCAAGCAGCAGCAGCAGCAGCAGCAGCAGCAGGACAAACATAGCTTGAAAGAGACACTGGAGTTGGCAGCAGGAGCCCAAAAATTGGCTGAATCACACCCTGGAGTTGCAAACAGCAGCAGCAGCCCAAACATAGCTTGAAAGAGACACTGGAGTTGGAAGCAGGAGCTCAAAAATTGGCTGAATCACACCCTGGAGTTGCATGCAGCAGCAGCAGCAGCAGCCCAAACATAGCTTGAAAGAGACACTGGAGTTGGAAGCAGGAGCCAAAAAATGGCTAAATGACACCCTGGAGTCGCAAGCAGCAGCAGCAGGAGCCCAAACATAGCTTGAAACAGACACTGGAGTTGGCAGCAGGAGCCCAAAAATTGGATGAATCACACCCTGGAGTTGCAAGCAGCAGCAGGAGCACAAACATTACTTTAAAGAGACACTGGAGTTGGCTGCAGGAGCCCAAAAATTGGCTGAATCACACCCAGGAGTTGCAAGCAGCAGCAGCAGGAGCCCAAACATTACTTTAAAGAGACACTGGAGTTGGCTGCAGGAGCCCAAAAATTGGATGAATCACACCCTGGAGTTGCAAGCAGCAGCAGCAAAAGCCCAAACATAGCTTGAAAGAGACACTGGAGTTGGCTGCAGGAGGCCAAAAATTGGATGAATCACACCCTGGAGTTGCAAGCAGCAGCAGGAGCACAACATTACTTTAAAGGGACACTGGAGTTGGCTGAAGGAGCCCAAAAATTGGCTGAATCACACCCTGGAGTTGCAAGCAGCAGCAGCAGGACGAACATAGCTTGAAAGAGACACTGGAGTTGGCAGCAGGAGCCCAAAAATTGGCTGAATCACACCCTGGAGTTGCAAACAGCAGCAGCAGCCCAAACATAGCTTGAAAGAGACCCTGGAGTTGGAAGCAGGAGCTCAAACATTGGCTGAATCACACCCTGGAGCTGCATGCAGCAGCAGCAGCCCAAACATAGCTTGAAAGAGACACTGGAGTTGGAAGCAGGAGCCAAAAAATGGCTAAATGACACCCTGGAGTCGCAAGCAGCAGCAGCAGGAGCCCAAACATAGCTTGAAACAGACACTGGAGTTGGCAGCAGGAGCCCAAAAATTGGATGAATCACACCATGGAGTTGCAAGCAGCAGCAGGAGCACAAACATTACTTTAAAGAGACACTGGAGTTGGCTGCAGGAGCCCAAAAATTGGCTGAATCACACCCAGGAGTTGCAAGCAGCAGCAGCAGGAGCCCAAACATTACTTTAAAGAGACACTGGAGTTGACTGCAGGAGCCTAAAAATTGGATGAATCACACCCTGGAGTTGCAAGCAGCAACAAAAGCCCAAACATAGCTTGAAAGAGACACTGGAGTTGGCTGCAGGAGGCCAAAAATTGGATGAATCACACCCTGGAGTTGCAAGCAGCAGCAGGAGCACAAACATTACTTTAAAGAGACACTGGAGTTGGCTGCAGGAGCCCAAAAATTGGATGAATCACACGCTGGAGTTGCAAGCAGCAGCAGCAGGAGCCCAAACATAGCTTGAAAGAGACACTGGAGTTGGCTGCAGGAGGCCAAAAATTGGATGAATCACACCCTGGAGTTGCAAGCAGCAGCAGGAGCCCACACATTACTTTAAAGAGACACTGGAGTTGGCTGCAGGAGCCCAAAAATTGGATGAATCACACCCTGGAGTTGCAAGCAGCAGCAGCAAAAGCCCAAACATAGCTTGAAAGAGACATTGGAGTTGGCTGCAGGAGGCCAAAAATTGGATGAATCACACCCTGGAGTTGCAAGCAGCAGCAGGAGCACAACATTATTTTAAAGAGACACTGGAGTTGGCTGCAGGAGCCCAAAAATTGGCTGAATCACACCCTGGAGTTGCAGGCAGCAGCAGAAGCAGCAGCAGGACAAACATAGCTTGAAAGAGACACTGGAGTTGGCAGCAGGAGCCCAAAAATTGGCTGAATCACACCCTGGAGTTGCAAACAGCAGCAGCAGCCCAAACATAGCTTGAAAGAGACCCTGGAGTTGGAAGCAGGAGCTCAAAAATTGGCTGAATCACACCCTGGAGTTGCATGCAGCAGCAGCAGCAGCCCAAACATAGCTTGAAAGAGACACTGGAGTTGGTAGCAAGAGCCAAAAAATAGTTAAATGACACCCTGCAGTCGCAAGCAGCAGCAGCAGGAGCCCAAACATAGCTTGAAACAGACACTGGAGTTGGCAGCAGGAGCCCAAAAATTGGATGAATCACACCCTGGAGTTGCAAGCAGCAGCAGGAGCACAAACATTACTTTAAAGAGACACTGGAGTTGGCTGCAGGAGCCCAAAAATTGGCTGAATCACACCCAGGAGTTGCAAGCAGCAGCAGCAGGAGACCAAACATTACTTTAAAGAGACACTGGAGTTGGCTGCAGGAGCCTAAAAATTGGATGAATCACACCCTGAAGTTGCAAGCAGCAGCAGCAGGAGCCCAATCATAGCTTGAAAGAGACACTGGAGTTGGCTGCAGGAGGCCAAAAATTGGATGAATCACACCCTGGAGTTACAAGCAGCAGCAGAAGACCAAACATTACTTTAAAGAGACACTGGAGTTGGCAGCAGGAGCCCAAAAATTGGATGAATCACACCCTGGAGTTGCAAGCAACAGCAGAAGCACAAACATTACTTTAAAGAGACACTGGAGTTGGCTGCAGGAGCCCAAAAATTGGATGAATCACACCCTGGAGTTGCAATCAGCAGCAGGAGCACAACATTACTTTAAAGAGACACTGGAGTTGGCTGCAGGAGCCCAAAAATTGGATGAATCACACCCTGAAGTTGCAAGCAGCAGCAGCAGGAGCCCAATCATAGCTTGAAAGAGACACTGGAGTTGGCTGCAGGAGCCCAAAAATTGGATGAATCACACCCTGGAGTTGCAAGCAACAGCAGGAGCACAAACATTACTTTAAAGAGACACTGGAGTTGGCTGCAGGAGCCCAAAAATTGGATGAATAACACGCTGGAGTTGCAAGCAGCAGCAGCAGTAGGAGCCCAAACATAGCTTGAAAGAGACACTGGAGTTGGCTGCAGGGGGCCAAAAATTGGATGAATCACACCCTGGAGTTGCAAGCAGCAGCAGGAGACCAAACATTACTTTAAAGAGACACTGGAGTTGGCAGCAGGAGCCCAAAAATTGGATGAATCACACCCTGGAGTTGCAAGCAACAGCAGGAGCACAAACATTACTTTAAAGAGACACTGGAGTTGGCTGCAGGAGCCCAAAAATTGGATGAATCACACCCTGGAGTTGCAAGCAGCAGCAGGAGCACAACATTACTTTAAAGAGACACTGGAGTTGGCTGCAGGAGCCCAAAAATTGGATGAATCACACCCTGAAGTTGCAAGCAGCAGCAGCAGGAGCCCAATCATAGCTTGAAAGAGACACTGGAGTTGGCTGCAGGAGCCCAAAAATTGGATGAATCACACCCTGGAGTTGCAAGCAACAGCAGGAGCACAAACATTACTTTAAAGAGACACTGGAGTTGGCTGCAGGAGCCCAAAAATTGGATGAATCACACGCTGGAGTTGCAAGCAGCAGCAGCAGTAGGAGCCCAAACATAGCTTGAAAGAGACACTGGAGTTGGCTGCAGGGGGCCAAAAATTGGATGAATCACACCCTGGAGTTGCAAGCAGCAGCAGGAGACCAAACATTACTTTAAAGAGACACTGGAGTTGGCAGCAGGAGCCCAAAAATTGGATGAATCACACCCTGGAGTTGCAAGCAACAGCAGGAGCACAAACATTACTTTAAAGAGACACTGGAGTTGGCTGCAGGAGCCCAAAAATTGGATGAATCACACCCTGGAGTTGCAAGCAGCAGCAAAAGCCCAAACATAGCTTGAAAGAGACACTGGAGTTGGCTGCAGGAGCCCAAAAATTGGATGAATCACACCCTGAAGTTGCAAGCAGCAGCAGCAGGAGCCCAATCATAGCTTGAAAGAGACACTGGAGTTGGCTGCAGGAGGCCAAAAATTGGATGAATCACACCCTGGAGTTACAAGCAGCAGCAGAAGACCAAACATTACTTTAAAGAGACACTGGAGTTGGCAGCAGGAGCCCAAAAATTGGATGAATCACACCCTGGAGTTGCAAGCAACAGCAGGAGCACAAACATTACTTTAAAGAGACACTGGAGTTGGCTGCAGGAGCCCAAAAATTGGATGAATCACACCCTGGAGTTGCAAGCAGCAGCAGGAGCACAACATTACTTTAAAGAGACACTGGAGTTGGCTGCAGGAGCCCAAAAATTGGATGAATCACACCCTGAAGTTGCAAGCAGCAGCAACAGGAGCCCAATCATAGCTTGAAAGAGACACTGGAGTTGGCTGCAGGAGGCCAAAAATTGGATGAATCACACCCTGGAGTTACAAGCAGCAGCAGCAGGAGCCCAAACATAGTTGAAAGAGACACTGGAGTTGGCAGCAGGAGCCCAAAAATTGGCTGAATCACACCCTGGAGTTGCAAACAGCAGCAGCCCAAACATAGCTTGTAAGAGACACTGGAGTTGGCAGCAGGAGCCCAAAAATTGGCTGAATGACACCCCGGAGTCACAAGCAGCAGCAGCAGGAGCCAAAAAATAGCTTGGAAGAGACACTGGAGTTGGCAGCAGGAGCCCAAAAATTGGCTGAATCACACCCTGGAGTTGCAAGCAGCAGCAGAAGCAGCAGCCCAAACATAGCTTGAAAGAGACACTGGAGTTGGCAGCAGCAGCCCAAAAATTGGCTGAATGACACCCTGGAGTCGCAAGTAACAGCAGCAGGAGCCCAAACATAGCTTGAAAGAGACACTGGAGTTGGCAGCAGGAGCCCAAAAATTGGCTGAATCACACCCTGGAGTTGCAAGCAGCAGCAGCAGCAGCAGCAGCAGGACAAACATAGCTTGAAAGAGACACTGGAGTTGGCAGCAGGAGCCCAAAAATTGGCTGAATCACACCCTGGAGTTGCAAACAGCAGCTGCAGCCCAAACATAGCTTGAAAGAGACACTGGAGTTGGAAGCAGGAGCTCAAAAATTGGCTGAATCACACCCTGGAGTTGCATGCAGCAGCAGCAGCAGCAGCCCAAACATAGCTTGAAAGAGACACTGGAGTTGGAAGCAGGAGCCAAAAAATGGCTAAATGACACCCTGGAGTCGCAAGCAGCAGCAGCAGGAGCCCAAACATAGCTTGAAACAGACACTGGAGTTGGCAGCAGGAGCCCAAAAATTGGATGAATCACACCCTGGAGTTGCAAGCAGCAGCAGGAGCACAAACATTACTTTAAAGAGACACTGGAGTTGGCTGCAGGAGCCCAAAAATTGGCTGAATCACACCCAGGAGTTGCAAGCAGCAGCAGCAGGAGCCCAAACATTACTTTAAAGAGACACTGGAGTTGGCTGCAGGAGCCCAAAAATTGGATGAATCACACCCTGGAGTTGCAAGCAGCAGCAGCAAAAGCCCAAACATAGCTTGAAAGAGACACTGGAGTTGGCTGCAGGAGGCCAAAAATTGGATGAATCACACCCTGGAGTTGCAAGCAGCAGCAGGAGCACAACATTACTTTAAAGGGACACTGGAGTTGGCTGAAGGAGCCCAAAAATTGGCTGAATCACACCCTGGAGTTGCAAGCAGCAGCAGCAGCAGCAGCAGGACGAACATAGCTTGAAAGAGACACTGGAGTTGGCAGCAGGAGCCCAAAAATTGGCTGAATCACACCCTGGAGTTGCAAACAGCAGCAGCAGCCCAAACATAGCTTGAAAGAGACCCTGGAGTTGGAAGCAGGAGCTCAAACATTGGCTGAATCACACCCTGGAGTTGCATGCAGCAGCAGCAGCAGCCCAAACATAGCTTGAAAGAGACACTGGAGTTGGAAGCAGGAGCCAAAAAATGGCTAAATGACACCCTGGAGTCGCAAGCAGCAGCAGCAGGAGCCCAAACATAGCTTGAAACAGACACTGGAGTTGGCAGCAGGAGCCCAAAAATTGGATGAATCACACCATGGAGTTGCAAGCAGCAGCAGGAGTACAAACATTACTTTAAAGAGACACTGGAGTTGGCAGCAGGAGCCCAAAAATTGGCTGAATCACACCCAGGAGTTGCAAGCAGCAGCAGCAGGAGCCCAAACATTACTTTAAAGAGACACTGGAGTTGGCTGCAGGAGCCTAAAAATTGGATGAATCACACCCTGGAGTTGCAAGCAGCAACAAAAGCCCAAACATAGCTTGAAAGAGACACTGGAGTTGGCTGCAGGAGGCCAAAAATTGGATGAATCACACCCTGGATTTGCAAGCAGCAGCAGGAGCACAAACATTACTTTAAAGAGACACTGGAGTTGGCTGCAGGAGCCCAAAAATTGGATGAATCACACGCTGGAGTTGCAAGCAGCAGCAGCAGGAGCCCAAACATAGCTTGAAAGAGACACTGGAGTTGGCTGCAGGAGGCCAAAAATTGGATGAATCACACCCTGGAGTTGCAAGCAGCAGCAGGAGCCCACACATTACTTTAAAGAGACACTGGAGTTGGCTGCAGGAGCCCAAAAATTGGATGAATCACACCCTGGAGTTGCAAGCAGCAGCAGCAAAAGCCCAAACATAGCTTGAAAGAGACATTGGAGTTGGCTGCAGGAGGCCAAAAATTGGATGAATCACACCCTGGAGTTGCAAGCAGCAGCAGGAGCACAACATTATTTTAAAGAGACACTGGAGTTGGCTGCAGGAGCCCAAAAATTGGCTGAATCACACCCTGGAGTTGCAGGCAGCAGCAGCAGCAGCAGCAGGACAAACATAGCTTGAAAGAGACACTGGAGTTGGCAGCAGGAGCCCAAAAATTGGCTGAATCACACCCTGGAGTTGCAAACAGCAGCAGCAGCCCAAACATAGCTTGAAAGAGACCCTGGAGTTGGAAGCAGGAGCTCAAAAATTGGCTGAATCACACCCTGGAGTTGCATGCAGCAGCAGCAGCAGCCCAAACATAGCTTGAAAGAGACACTGGAGTTGGTAGCAAGAGCCAAAAAATAGTTAAATGACACCCTGGAGTCGCAAGCAGCAGCAGCAGGAGCCCAAACATAGCTTGAAACAGACACTGGAGTTGGCAGCAGGAGCCCAAAAATTGGATGAATCACACCCTGGAGTTGCAAGCAGCAGCAGGAGCACAAACATTACTTTAAAGAGACACTGGAGTTGGCTGCAGGAGCCCAAAAATTGGCTGAATCACACCCAGGAGTTGCAAGCAGCAGCAGCAGGAGACCAAACATTACTTTAAAGAGACACTGGAGTTGGCTGCAGGAGCCTAAAAATTGGATGAATCACACCCTGGAGTTGCAAGCAGCAGCAAAAGCCCAAACATAGCTTGAAAGAGATACTGGAGTTGGCTGCAGGAGCCCAAAAATTGGATGAATCACACCCTGAAGTTGCAAGCAGCAGCAGCAGGAGCCCAATCATAGCTTGAAAGAGACACTGGAGTTGGCTGCAGGAGGCCAAAAATTGGATGAATCACACCCTGGAGTTACAAGCAGCAGCAGAAGACCAAACATTACTTTAAAGAGACACTGGAGTTGGCAGCAGGAGCCCAAAAATTGGATGAATCACACCCTGGAGTTGCAAGCAACAGCAGGAGCACAAACATTACTTTAAAGAGACACTGGAGTTGGCTGCAGGAGCCCAAAAATTGGATGAATCACACCCTGGAGTTGCAATCAGCAGCAGGAGCACAACATTACTTTAAAGAGACACTGGAGTTGGCTGCAGGAGCCCAAAAATTGGATGAATCACACCCTGAAGTTGCAAGCAGCAGCAGCAGGAGCCCAATCATAGCTTGAAAGAGACACTGGAGTTGGCTGCAGGAGCCCAAAAATTGGATGAATCACACCCTGGAGTTGCAAGCAACAGCAGGAGCACAAACATTACTTTAAAGAGACACTGGAGTTGGCTGCAGGAGCCCAAAAATTGGATGAATCACACGCTGGAGTTGCAAGCAGCAGCAGCAGTAGGAGCCCAAACATAGCTTGAAAGAGACACTGGAGTTGGCTGCAGGGGGCCAAAAATTGGATGAATCACACCCTGGAGTTGCAAGCAGCAGCAGGAGACCAAACATTACTTTAAAGAGACACTGGAGTTGGCAGCAGGAGCCCAAAAATTGGATGAATCACACCCTGGAGTTGCAAGCAACAGCAGGAGCACAAACATTACTTTAAAGAGACACTGGAGTTGGCTGCAGGAGCCCAAAAATTGGATGAATCACACCCTGGAGTTGCAAGCAGCAGCAGGAGCACAACATTACTTTAAAGAGACACTGGAGTTGGCTGCAGGAGCCCAAAAATTGGATGAATCACACCCTGAAGTTGCAAGCAGCAGCAGCAGGAGCCCAATCATAGCTTGAAAGAGACACTGGAGTTGGCTGCAGGAGCCCAAAAATTGGATGAATCACACCCTGGAGTTGCAAGCAACAGCAGGAGCACAAACATTACTTTAAAGAGACACTGGAGTTGGCTGCAGGAGCCCAAAAATTGGATGAATCACACGCTGGAGTTGCAAGCAGCAGCAGCAGTAGGAGCCCAAACATAGCTTGAAAGAGACACTGGAGTTGGCTGCAGGGGGCCAAAAATTGGATGAATCACACCCTGGAGTTGCAAGCAGCAGCAGGAGACCAAACATTACTTTAAAGAGACACTGGAGTTGGCAGCAGGAGCCCAAAAATTGGATGAATCACACCCTGGAGTTGCAAGCAACAGCAGGAGCACAAACATTACTTTAAAGAGACACTGGAGTTGGCTGCAGGAGCCCAAAAATTGGATGAATCACACCCTGGAGTTGCAAGCAGCAGCAAAAGCCCAAACATAGCTTGAAAGAGACACTGGAGTTGGCTGCAGGAGCCCAAAAATTGGATGAATCACACCCTGAAGTTGCAAGCAGCAGCAGCAGGAGCCCAATCATAGCTTGAAAGAGACACTGGAGTTGGCTGCAGGAGGCCAAAAATTGGATGAATCACACCCTGGAGTTACAAGCAGCAGCAGAAGACCAAACATTACTTTAAAGAGACACTGGAGTTGGCAGCAGGAGCCCAAAAATTGGATGAATCACACCCTGGAGTTGCAAGCAACAGCAGGAGCACAAACATTACTTTAAAGAGACACTGGAGTTGGCTGCAGGAGCCCAAAAATTGGATGAATCACACGCTGGAGTTGCAAGCAGCAGCAGCAGTAGGAGCCCAAACATAGCTTGAAAGAGACACTGGAGTTGGCTGCAGGGGGCCAAAAATTGGATGAATCACACCCTGGAGTTGCAAGCAGCAGCAGGAGACCAAACATTACTTTAAAGCGACACTGGAGTTGGCAGCAGTAGCCCAAAAATTGGATGAATCACACCCTGGAGTTGCAAGCAGCAGCAGGAGCACAAACATTACTTTAAAGAGACACTGGAGTTGGCTGCAGGAGCCCACAAATTGGCTGAATGACACCCTGGAGTTGCAAGCAGCAGGAGCCCAAACATAGCTTGAAAGAGACACTGGAGTTGGCAGCAGGAGCCCAAAAATTGGCTGAATGACACCCTGGAGTCGCAAGTAGCAGCAGCAGGAGCCCAAACATAGCTTGAAAGAGACACTGGAGTTGGCAGCAGGAGGCCAAAAATTGGATGAATCACAGCCTGGAGTTGCAAGCAGCAGCAGCAGGAGCCCAAACATTACTTTAAAGAGACACTGGAGTTGGCAGCAGGAGCCCAAAAATTGGATGAATCACACCCTGGAGTTGCAAGCAGCAGCAGGCGCCAAACATAGCTTGAAAGAGACACTGGAGTTGGCTGAAGGAGGCCAAAAATTGGATGAATCACACCCTGGAGTTGCAAGCAGCAGCAGGAGCCCAAACATAGCCTGAAAGAGAAACTGGAGTTGGCTGCAGGAGGCCAAAAATTGGATGAATCACACCCTGGAGTTGCAAGCAGCAGCATGAGCCCAAACATTACTTTAAAGAGACACTGGTGTTGGCAGCAGGAGCCCCAAAATTGGTTGAATCACACCCTGGAGTTGCAAGCAGCAGCAGGAGCACAAACATTACTTTTAAGAAACACTGGAGTTGGCTGCAGGAGCCCAAAAATTGGATGAATCACACCCTGGAGTTGCAAGCAGAAGCAGCAGCAGCCCAATCATAGCTTGAAAGAGACACTGGAGTTGTCAGCAGGAGGCCAAAAATTGGATGAATCACACCCTGAAGTTGGCAGCAGCCGGAGCACAAACATTAGCTGGAAGGCACACCCTGGAGTTGGCAGCAGCAGAAGCAGGAGCCCAAACATTGCTTGAAAGACACCCTGGAGTTGGCAGCAGCAGGAGGCCAAAAAATGGCTGAAAGGCACACCCTGAAGTTTGCATCAGCAGGGGGCCGAAAATTGGCTGAAAGGCACACCCTGAAGTTGGCATCAGCAGGAGCCCAAAAATTGGCCTAAAGACATAAATATTTTTTGCACCATTTGGAAAGTGTAAAACTTGGCGCCATGCTGAATCTAGTCGCATGCATCAGCCATTGGTGGGTTGAAATCCTGGCTGATCCATCCCTGATTCATTTTGACAAAGGTGAGTCTCTCCACATTTTAAGTTCACAGACGAGTTCTCCTCGCCGTAACTATGGCCCCCCGCCGCACTAAACACCCGCTCAGATGGCACGCTACTGGCCGGGCAGGACAGCTTTTCCAGGGCAAACTCTGCTAGTTGCGGCCACAAGCCAAGTTTGGCTGCCCAGAAGTCCAGCGGATCCTCAAGGTGTGTTGGCATGGTCATGTCAAGGTATGACATGACCTGCTTGTTGAGGTCCTGCTCCAGGTCTTCCTGTTGCTCATGAGTAGCCTCACTATGCGGGTGTAGAAAGCTTCTCATTAGCGACTGAAGACTGAGGCTGCTGCTGATGGAGCTGCTGCTGCTCCTGCCAACCCCCCCAGCAGGCATGGCAGTGGAAGGTGAGCGCAGAGGTCCCCCCGAATCAGACCTGCAAGAGTATGGACCATGGCGCAGATGGGCATCGACCAACTGACTACGTAGAATGTCTCTGTAGTAGTTCAGTTTGTCCTCCCTCTCGGCGGGTTTTAAAAATGCCCCCATTTTGTGCTGGAAGCGAGGGTCCAATGAGGTGGATAGCCAGAAGTCATCCAGGCGACAAATGGAAACAATTCTGGGATCACTACGCAAGCACGTGAGCATGCTTCCTGCCATTTGCGCAAGTGACTCGGAGGGACTACCTGTCTCCATCTCCACTGCATACTGCCACGGTGTGTCCGGGTCCTCTGTCTCACCTTCCTCACAACCCTCTAGCTCCTCTGGCTGCTCCTCCTCTCCTGTCCGCTGACTAGATAAACCAGCCATTTTGCCAAGCCTAAACTTGCTTCACTGGGCCACTCCTCCTCCTCTTCCTCCTCCTCCTCCAGTTCAGCTCCAACGGGGTTCATGTGGCCGTAAGATGTATACGCCATGTCTCCAGTGTCCTGACCAGCCATGGTTTCCAACATGTGTTGTAGTACATGAAGCAGTGGAATCACGTCGTTCATCCCGTAATCCTGCCGACTGACAAATAAAGTGGCTTCCTCAAAGGGCCTGAGCAAACGGCAGGTGTCACGTATGAGCTGCCACTGGTTGACATTGAACAACACCTACGACACTCTCAACATCACTATTTGCCTGCCTAGCTAAAGAAGCCACCTCCATTTCATGGCTGGGCAGTAGCTGCTGACTGTCCTCTATCTGATCGTCCTCCTCACTAAAGAGTGGAGCTGAACCCAAAGCATAGGATACGTCACTGGGGGAGGGAACGGCTTAGGACAGCGGCAATGGGAGGACAGGGACTGCTCTCCGGGCATGCCAACTCAGGGTTGTGTCAGAGGAACCTACCGACCCTAGACTGGGGGTCTCAGATGTAACTTGTGATGATGTGGATGACCGCGTTAACCAATCTACCACGGCAGATGCGTTACTGGTGGAGACACGACCGCTAGCAGATACAGGTAGATCAGTTCTCTCACCGTGACTCCTGCTGCCACTCGCCCCTAGTCTGCTGCGACCTCTGCCTGCTGAATCTTGGCCTCTGCCACTCCTCTTTGAACATCCTGGCACCTGTCTGCCTGACATTTTTATGTATCTGAAATGCACAATATGTACGTTAAAAAATGTGTTTACTTTAAAAAGCAGAAGCTAAATAAAGTGAGGAACTGCTTCTCTGCACCAGATACTATGAAAATTGGCAATATGGGATACCCTGTGGTCTAGTGTTTTGGCAGCAGACCAAAAACCAATTCAAAATGCAATAGCTGAATTAAAATGAGGTTGAACAACGCTTATTTAGTATAACAGATAGGGTGCTACGTGCAGGTTTGGGATACTCTGCAGCCTAGTGTTTTGGCAGCAGACCAAAAACCAATTCAAAATGCAATAGCTTGATTAAGCTGAGGATGAACAACGCTTATTTAGTATAACAGATAGGGTGCTACGTGCAGGTTTGGGATACCCTGCAGCCTAGTGTTTTGGCAGCAGACCAAAAACCAATTCAAAATGCAAAAGCTTGATTAAGCTGAGGATGAACAACGCTTATTTAGTATAACAGACAATAGACAAGCTGACTGGGCAGCACTGGCCTAATATGCACAAATAGTGACCAAAATAAGCGTGTGCTCACTCAACCCGGAATCACACCATGAAAATCTAACAAGCAAGAAGGAAAGGGGGGGACCCACACTCCCCCAAAATAAAGATCCCGGGTAACTAATGAGTGGCACTACTCATAAATATGTGAAAAATATAAAAAGTTTATTATCATTAAAGATTGCAAAAGACATAATACACTACACTAATACATGTACACAAAGGACATGACATCACACTCTAAAAACACCAGGGGGCACCGGAGGTCTGCCAATTATAAAGGACCACCCTAAAGTCCCACCTAAACCATAAGTATAACCTGTATCAATTATGTACAAATCAACAAAAACATTGTGCAATTGTGCAAACACTTATATTAAAGCAAAATCACTCTAAGTGCAACAGGAGGGCTCGCCAGGGTGTGCAAAGAAGGTCAACAAATATCAAACAATAGAGCAAAGTGAAAAAACTAATAACTGTGCATATAGACAGACCAACCGGGATACCCCTGCAGGGATAACGAGCCAACGCGTGTCGTAGTGACTCTGCACTACTTCATCAGGGCAAGAATGAGGGGAGCCCCACACCAAATCCCTTAAATACCAATTGACCAACCCACCCCATGATGGAAAGCACCAATCTGCATTCACAATCCTAAGAGCCTTACCTCCCACCTCCCGCCTCCGTGTCATCCTGCATGGCCAGCATCCATCCAAATCAGCTGTGCAAATCAGCTGTCCATCCAGATCAGCTGTGCAATACTAAGCCGACAGTGTGTGCTGAGAGCGGGTCGGGACTCGCGCAGGCGCACTCCGGCCGGAAGTGCGCGTCGCCAGTCCCTCCCACGTGACCAGGTTGCATAGAGCATAATATGACACCAAGATACTGGCCAAAACAGGAAGACGCTACTGTACCCATCCCTTCCCCACGTTAACAAGCCAAACCGCATGATGATACAGCTGATTTGAGTGAGAAAATGCCATACAGCGGGAGGCCGAAGCGTACGTCCAGCACAGTCTCCAGTCAGTGACGTCACCGGCGCTTGAGCCGCCCGCTGCAGCTGTCATTCTAACATCAAAGGCTGTCAGTGCTGGCAAGAGAATAGCCAGGGCCACGTAGTGGAAGGGGGGCACAGTGTGGAGGGGGGGGGGGGAGGGAAGGGGGGGGGGGTTTGAGGCAACGCATCCCAAAATCAAAGGATGCCACACTCATCCCAAACCTGGGCAATAAGATATATAAAGGTGCGGGTGGCATAAAATACTAAATATGGTATGGCCAAAAGCAAACAATACCTTGGCCAGTAAAGAAGGGAAGGGGAATGGGGCCACCCCTCATTGTTATCCACAGGCAATGTTTCAAAAATCACAAACAACATATAAACAAATAAACACATTATTTACATCCGCATAATTAGGCAATATACAAGCATAACATATAAAAAGGACTATAAGAAAATATATAAGTCAACAGATTCTACCAGGTCCAACACCACATACAAATTTAAACAAATTTATACAGGGGAGGGGAGAACAAGGAGAGATAATGACAGGACACCAAAGCCTGCCGTCTGGATACAGGTGAGTAGACAGTATTAAAGGGGATTTATTTCACATGCTTTAGGGCTGAGATTCTATGCTTTAGGGCTGAGATTCTATGCCCTAAGCCCGCGAAGTGTTCCATCCACACTGGTACAGAGGACACCCCCGTGTAGGGAGCCTTGATATGACTTTCTCCATAAGACAGGTCCACCAATACTTCCTCAGATGAAGACCCATATGCAAAGCCGACAAGGATCAATCAGTCCTGTGCAGAAGAAAACAATTCCAATTGGCCTTCCAGCAGATGGACACTGAGGCCATCAGGAGTTCTTCCAACCGCAAAGCCCAACTAATGGTAAAAGAGATGGCATGGCCACGACCATAGGCGTCAGGGGAACACTGCACTCCTGTAGCAGCACGAATACGCCACGGCAGCAATCAAAACGCTCCAGCTGTCAAGTGGGGAAAGGATCCAAATCCACGTGCTCCACTCAGAGTCGTCTTGGGGCAACATTCTTGTATAACACCAACTCACGTTGCAGCGTCATGCACATCCACCTGCAATTGTGTCCGATCTATAAAAAATATATATAGAATATATAAATTGTTCGTGACTGAAAAACAATAAAAATAAAATAAATACCACCAACCAAAACTAAATACACAAAAGTGAAGAACGACCAAAAAGGGGCACACATCCATATAGATGGACATGTGCCCAAAAATAAAAAATATATAGAAATAAATTTCAATATATATGAGGGACACAATGCCCTGTGTACCAACTATGTGCAACCCAAACCAACACTCACACACACCCCTATACCTCCATAACCAATAAGACCCACACCCAAGTTACCAATCCACTCCACCACGGCGAGTGCCATACGTCCACAACCCAAGTCAACCATGTTATACCCCCAAGAACGGCATGAAAGATACATCCTCATTAAGACCCACAGGATGTTGAGCATTGAGTAGATGAATCCATCTCAGTTCATGTTGGAGCAGTTTGCGTTTAAGATCTCCTCCTCTGGGGCCCAGCAAAACCTTCTCAATACCCATGACCTTCAATAGTCTGTAATCCGAGTTATGGGCCTGCAGGAAGTGTCTGGCTACAGGGGTGATGACTTTGCCTTGTTCCATATGTTTTGCTGACAGGCGAATGCTTGAAATGTGAGCCTGCAGCCTGGCCTTCAAACTATTTCTAGTCTCCCCAACATATACCTTGGGGCAGGGGCACCAAAGGGTGTAAATCACCCCTGTGCTACGACAATTGATGAACTGTTTGATCTTGAAGGTTTTACCTGTGGTGACATTTCGTACCCTCTTATCCTTGACCATATACTGGCAAACGGAACAGTCACCACAAGGAAAATTTCCTGTGATGCCATGCTCCACGAGCCAGTTCGAGGATTGCTTAAAATGACTAGGGCATAAGATGTCTCTCAGGTTAGGTGCGCGTTGTGCCACCAGTCTAGGACCACCCGATGTCCATCTAGACAAATCTGGGTCCGAATCAAGAATACTCCAGTGAGTTTGTAAGATGCGTCTAAGTCTACTCCAATCCTGATTATATTTGGTGCAAAACCTAATTTCAGACCTACCCTGTTTCTTCTTCCTCGGGATCAGAAGGGTATCTCTCGGGGTGGCCTCTGCCCGTTCCCATGCCCGTCTGATTACTTGTTTCGGGTAGCCCCTCTTCTCGAACCGGGCACACAACTCACCTGCTTGATGTTGAAAATAGGTCTCCTCAGAACAGTTCCTGCGTACCCGCAGGAACTGGCCAACCGGTATACCGTTCTTCAAGGCCGGGGTATGAAAACTATCATAGTGGAGGAGTGCGTTAGTTGAGGTAGCCTTACGAAACAAATCAGTTTCAATCTTCCCATCCTCCTTTAACATAATCTGCAGATCCAAGAATGTTACACAAGTTTTTGACTTATGTGTGGTCAGAAAAATGTTATGTGTGTTCCCGTTGAGAACATCGATGAACTCATCCAGCTCACCCTCGGTCCCCCGCCACAGCAACAACACGTCATCAATATAACGATACCAACCCAACACGTGCCGGCAGTAATCCATGGACTCATCCTGAAAGACCACCTCTCGCTCCCACCAACCCAAAAATAGATTGGCATTGGAAGGGGCACAGCGTGCCCCCATCGCCACTCCACAGATCTGTCGAAAAAATGATCCATCAAAGGTGAAGAAATTGTGTGACAACACAAATTCCAAAAGTGTGATGATGAAATCCTGTAGGTTGGGTTGGTATCGTTATATTGATGACGTGTTGTTGCTGTGGCGGGGGACCGAGGGTGAGCTGGATGAGTTCATCGATGTTCTCAACGGGAACACACATAACATTTTTCTGACCACACATAAGTCAAAAACTTGTGTAACATTCTTGGATCTGCAGATTATGTTAAAGGAGGATGGGAAGATTGAAACTGATTTGTTTCGTAAGGCTACCTCAACTAACGCACTCCTCCACTATGATAGTTTTCATACCCCGGCCTTGAAGAACGGTATACCGGTTGGCCAGTTCCTGCGGGTACGCAGGAACTGTTCTGAGGAGACCTATTTTCAACATCAAGCAGGTGAGTTGTGTGCCCGGTTCGAGAAGAGGGGCTACCCGAAACAAGTAATCAGACGGGCATGGGAACGGGCAGAGGCCACCCCGAGAGATACCCTTCTGATCCCGAGGAAGAAGAAACAGGGTAGGTCTGAAATTAGGTTTTGCACCAAATATAATCAGGATTGGAGTAGACTTAGACGCATCTTACAAACTCACTGGAGTATTCTTGATTCGGACCCAGATTTGTCTAGATGGACATCGGGTGGTCCTAGACTGGTGGCACAACGCGCACCTAACCTGAGAGACATCTTATGCCCTAGTCATTTTAAGCAATCCTCGAACTGGCTCGTGGAGCATGGCATCACAGGAAATTTTCCTTGTGGTGACTGTTCCGTTTGCCAGTATATGGTCAAGGATAAGAGGGTACGAAATGTCACCACAGGTAAAACCTTCAAGATCAAACAGTTCATCAATTGTCGTAGCACAGGGGTGATTTACACCCTTTGGTGCCCCTGCCCCAAGGTATATGTTGGGGAGACTAGAAATAGTTTGAAGGCCAGGCTGCAGGCTCACATTTCAAGCATTCGCCTGTCAGCAAAACATATGGAACAAGGCAAAGTCATCACCCCTGTAGCCAGACACTTCCTGCAGGCCCATAACTCGGATTACAGACTATTGAAGGTCATGGGTATTGAGAAGGTTTTGCTGGGCCCCAGAGGAGGAGATCTTAAACGCAAACTGCTCCAACATGAACTGAGATGGATTCATCTACTCAATGCTCAACATCCTGTGGGTCTTAATGAGGATGTATCTTTCATGCCGTTCTTGGGGGTATAACATGGTTGACTTGGGTTGTGGACGTATGGCACTCGCCGTGGTGGAGTGGATTGGTAACTTGGGTGTGGGTCTTATTGGTTATGGAGGTATAGGGGTGTGTGTGAGTGTTGGTTTGGGTTGCACATAGTTGGTACACAGGGCATTGTGTCCCTCATATATATTGAAATTTATTTCTATATATTTTTTATTTTTGGGCACATGTCCATCTATATGGATGTGTGCCCCTTTTTGGTCGTTCTTCACTTTTGTGTATTTAGTTTTGGTTGGTGGTATTTATTTTATTTTTATTGTTTTTCAGTCACGAACAATTTATATATTCTATATATATTTTTTATAGATCGGACACAATTGCAGGTGGATGTGCATGACGCTGCAACGTGAGTTGGTGTTATACAAGAATGTTGCCCCAAGACGACTCTGAGTGGAGCACGTGGATTTGGATCCTTTCCCCACTTGACAGCTGGAGCGTTTTGATTGCTGCCGTGGCGTATTCGTGCTGCTACAGGAGTGCAGTGTTCCCCTGACGCCTATGGTCGTGGCCATGCCATCTCTTTTACCATTAGTTGGGCTTTGCGGTTGGAAGAACTCCTGATGGCCTCAGTGTCCATCTGCTGGAAGGCCAATTGGAATTGTTTTCTTCTGCACAGGACTGATTGATCCTTGTCGGCTTTGCATATGGGTCTTCATCTGAGGAAGTATTGGTGGACCTGTCTTATGGAGAAAGTCATATCAAGGCTCCCTACACGGGGGTGTCCTCTGTACCAGTGTGGATGGAACACTTCGCGGGCTTAGGGCATAGAATCTCAGCCCTAAAGCATAGAATCTCAGCCCTAAAGCATGTGAAATAAATCCCCTTTAATACTGTCTACTCACCTGTATCCAGACGGCAGGCTTTGGTGTCCTGTCATTATCTCTCCTTGTTCTCCCCTCCCCTGTATAAATTTGTTTAAATTTGTATGTGGTGTTGGACCTGGTAGAATCTGTTGACTTATATATTTTCTTATAGTCCTTTTTATATGTTATGCTTGTATATTGCCTAATTATGCGGATGTAAATAATGTGTTTATTTGTTTATATGTTGTTTGTGATTTTTGAAACATTGCCTGTGGATAACAATGAGGGGTGGCCCCATTCCCCTTCCCTTCTTTACTGGCCAAGGTATTGTTTGCTTTTGGCCATACCATATTTAGTATTTTATGCCACCCGCACCTTTATATATCTTATTGCCCAGGTTTGGGATGAGTGTGGCATCCTTTGATTTTGGGATGCGTTGCCTCAAACCCCCCCCCCCCCTTCCCTCCCCCCCCCCCCTCCACACTGTGCCCCCCTTCCACTACGTGGCCCTGGCTATTCTCTTGCCAGCACTGACAGCCTTTGATGTTAGAATGACAGCTGCAGCGGGCGGCTCAAGCGCCGGTGACGTCACTGACTGGAGACTGTGCTGGACGTACGCTTCGGCCTCCCGCTGTATGGCATTTTCTCACTCAAATCAGCTGTATCATCATGCGGTTTGGCTTGTTAACGTGGGGAAGGGATGGGTACAGTAGCGTCTTCCTGTTTTGGCCAGTATCTTGGTGTCATATTATGCTCTATGCTACCTGGTCACGTGGGAGGGACTGGCGACGCGCACTTCCGGCCGGAGTGCGCCTGCGCGAGTCCCGACCCGCTCTCAGCACACACTGTCGGCTTAGTATTGCACAGCTGATCTGGATGGACAGCTGATTTGCACAGCTGATTTGGATGGATGCTGGCCATGCAGGATGACACGGAGGCGGGAGGTGGGAGGTAAGGCTCTTAGGATTGTGAATGCAGATTGGTGCTTTCCATCATGGGGTGGGTTGGTCAATTGGTATTTAAGGGATTTGGTGTGGGGCTCCCCTCATTCTTGCCCTGATGAAGTAGTGCAGAGTCACTACGACACGCGTTGGCTCGTTATCCCTGCAGGGGTATCCCGGTTGGTCTGTCTATATGCACAGTTATTAGTTTTTTCACTTTGCTCTATTGTTTGATATTTGTTGACCTTCTTTGCACACCCTGGCGAGCCCTCCTGTTGCACTTAGAGTGATTTTGCTTTAATATAAGTGTTTGCACAATTGCACAATGTTTTTGTTGATTTGTACATAATTGATACAGGTTATACTTATGGTTTAGGTGGGACTTTAGGGTGGTCCTATATAATTGGCAGACCTCCGGTGCCCCCTGGTGTTTTTAGAGTGTGATGTCATGTCCTTTGTGTACATGTATTAGTGTAGTGTATTATGTCTTTTGCAATCTTTAATGATAATAAACTTTTTATATTTTTCACATATTTATGAGTAGTGCCACTCATTAGTTACCCGGGATCTTTATTTTGGGGGAGTGTGGGTCCCCCCCTTTCCTTCTTGCTATTTAGTATAACAGATAGGGTGACATGTGCTGGTTTGGGATGCCCAAGTGGGCTGGTGTATTTAAACCAGACAAAAACCAATTCAAAATGCAATAGCTGAATTAAAATGAGGCTGAACAACGCTTATTTAGTATAACAGATAGGGTGCTACGTGCAGGTTTGGGATACCCTGCGCCCTAGTGTTTTGGCAGCAGGACAAAACCAATTCAAAATGCAATAGTTTGATTAAGCTGAGGATCAACAAGCGTATTTAGTATAACAGATAGGCTGCTAAGTGCAGGTTTGGGATACCCTGCGGCCTAGTGTTTTGGCAGCAGGACAAAACCAATTCAAAATGCAATAGTTGTCAGTCTCCTCGCCTTTCCTGCCCTTTAAGGCATCATGAGTGCGCCATACCATGGACTGCATGCAGCAAAAGACATGCTCGGATGCATGGTTTTAACAGAGCAGGCTCTTCTTCTGTCGCATGCTCCACAGTGACACCTGCTGTTCAGCCCATTGGAAGTGCACAAGGCCTAGAGTGTAAGCTCTTGGACTTGATTTCACTTCCTGGTGTCCTGAGTTTGAATGGACAGGAAGTGACTTCACCAGACTCTGGCACATCCCTCCCTGTGCTGATTGATAGCCTTATTTAAGAGGATAGCTGGCCTACAGCCAATGCTGTGTTATCAGCTTACTTCCTGGACCTTGTTTCCCTGATTCCTGAATACCTGATTGAATACCTGGATTTATACATGGACGGATAACCTGATTTTTGATGCGGATTGCTTATGGACTTTGCCTGTTTTCTGCCTGCCTCTGACCCCGGATTCACCCTTGGACTCTGCTCAGACTTTTTATTTGCTCTTTGGAGTTTTTTCTGCTTCACTTCGCCCCATACCTGGAGCTCAGCTCAGCTCTCCCCATGATTGTAGCCAGGAGGCTTGACAGTATAACACAGCCACAACATGAGCTTCGGTGGGGAACCCTGTCAATTTGATAATTTGATGCAGCAAGTCTTTTCCCTCTGTGCAGCCGTCCAGGGCTTACAGGGAAGCTTTACTCAGCTTGTGGATTGGCTAAATCAACTCACGCCCCCGACAGTATCTTCTGCTACAGCTGTTCCTACTACACAAGGGGCAGATTCTGGGGTCGCCCCTGAACCCCAAGTTCCTTTCCCGGAATTTTTCTCAGGAAATCGCCAGAAGTTTCGTGCTTTTAGGAACAGTTGTCAGTTATTATTTTCTCTGCAACCACGAACCTATGCTGCTGAGGAAGTCCGGGTCAGAATTGTTATTTCCCTTCTGCAAGGGCCTCCCCAAACATGGGCCCATTGTCTTCTGGAGCAAAATCATCCTTGTCTGGCCTCTGTTGACCTTTTCTTTTCTGCTATGGCAGCCATCTATGATGATCCCGGACATGTTGCATCAGCAGAGGCAGCTCTCCGTAATTTGCGACAGGGTCACCGTCCAGTTGAGGAGTATGTTGCCGATTTTCATTGCTGGAGTTTTGACACCCAGTGGAATTAGCCAGCTTTAAAACATCAGTTTCGTTTAGGTCTTTCTGAACTGATTAAGGATGAACTGGCCCACTTCGACACTCCTGAAACTTTAAATTAACTTATTCTTGCAGCCATTCAGGTGGATCGCCGGCTGTGGGAACGCCGTGAAGAGCGTTCAGCCCTAGCCCAATGGTTTGCTCCACGGTCCTCGCCTGCATCACCTGACTCTCCGCAGACCGATTCGGGGGTTATCAAGCCCATGCAACTGGGAACCATCAGGGCTGCTTTGTCCCAAGAGGAAAGACTGCGCCGGAGGCGGCTAAACCTTTGCATGTACTGCGGGAACCCCGGACACTTTCGGGTTAATTGTCCCACCAGACCCGCAGCTATGAAGAGACCAACACCTCTTGTTAAGAGCACACCACTTCCTGTGCCTGGTTCTCACCTCTCTGTGCTTCTTAGTTTACAACTTCCCGGAGGAAGGGTTGAGACCTATGAATCGCAAGGGAGTTCAGCGTTTCATTGGCTTCGCCAACTTTTACAGACGTTTTATTAAAGATGTCTCACAGATAGTCTGCCCTATCACCGATCTCACCCGTAAGAATACTCCATTTGTCTGGTCTGAAGCTGCTGAGGAGGCCTTCTCTCATCTCAAGGAGAGTTTCACTTCTGCCCCTATCTTGAGACATGCCGACCCCGAGCTCCCTTTTGTACTTGAAGTAGATGCGTCCGTCAATGCTGTAGGAGCAGTACTCTCTCAACGAGAATCTGAGCAAGGAGAACTCCATCCCGTAGCCTTCTTTTCCAGAAAACTGTCTTCAGCAGAGCAAAACTATGATGTTTGTGACCGAGAACTTCTTGCTATCAAACTTGCCCTGGAGGAATGGCGTTAAAAACCAATTCAAAATGCAATAGCTTTATTAAAATGAGGCTGAAGATGCTTATTTAGTAAAACAGATAGGGTGCAACGTGCTTGTTTGGGATACCCTGCGGCCTGGTGTTTTGAAAGCAGGACAAAAAACAATTCTAAATGCAATAGTTTGATTAAGCTGAGGATGAACAAACATATTTAGTATAACAGATAGGGTGCTACATGCAGGTTTGGGATACCCTGCAGCCTAGTGTTTTGGCAGCAGACCAAAAACCAATTCAAAATGCAATAGCTTGATTAAGGTGAAGATGAACAACGCTTATTTAGTATAACAGATAGGCTGCTAAGTGCAGGTTTGGGATACCCTGCGGCCTAGTGTTTTGGCAGCAGGACAAAAACCAATTCAAAATGCAATAGTTTGATTAAGCTGAGGATCAACAAGCGTATTTAATATAACAGATAGACTGCTAAGTGCAGGTTTGGGATACCCTGCGGCCTAGTGTTTTGGCAGCAGGAGAAAAAACCAATTCAAAATGCAATAGTTTGATTAAGCTGAGGAGCAACAAGCGTATTTAGTATAACAGATAGGGTGCTAAGTGCAGGTTTGGGATGTCCATGTGGGCTGGTGTATTTAAACAGGACAAAAACCTATTCAAAATGCAATAGTTTGATTAAGCTTTGGATGAACAAATGTAATTAGTATTACAGATAGGGTGCTAAGTGCAGGTTTGGGATGCCCATGTGGGCTGGTGTATTTAAAGCAGACCAAAAAATATTAAAACTAAATTAAAACTAATCCAGTTTTTAGAAAAGCTTGTGTGTAACAGATAGGGTTAAATATGCCACTGCATAGATGGGATGCACAGTGGCAAGGCAGATTTACAGCACAAAGCACACCAATGATCAAAACTAAATTAAAACTAATCCAGTTATGAGAAATGCTTGTGTGTAACAGATAGGGTTAAATATGCCACTGCATTGATAGGATGCACAGTGGCAAGGCAGGTTTACACCACAAAGAACTGAAATTGAATTAAAAAATGATCTGGATAATGAAAAAAAAAAAAAAAATTCCCTGTCACTTCAATGCTGTCCCTGCCTGGATCGTTCCGGTTTTTCCCTATCTTTCACTATCTTGCCCTGGGTCTGTCTACCTCTCTGTCTGCCTCTCTGACTCTCCCTACCTATCTCTAACTCTCTGTCCCTGTCTGTAACCAGCTGTGCTCTGGCCGCAATAGAACGCTGAAATGCGCACAAGGAAGATGGCCGCCGGTTTATATAGCACGGTGACGTCACCAGGCTTCCTGGCTGCTGATAGGCTGCATGTGACTTTCCCATGATACCTTGCCCCAGGGGATATGTCCGGACATGTGCTTCCACCATTTTAGAATGCCTGTAATTGAAATAAATGGAGTTTAAAGGAAAACTTTGATCGATCGCATCGCAGGGAAATTCGGATTCATTCAGAATCAAATTTTTTATGAAATTCGGAACGAATCCGGGTTCGTCCGGATCGATTCGCTCATCCCTACATATTAACACTATTTTTTGTAAATAATTATCAATACACATCACTTTTTGCAAAGCAATGTTGGTGTGCTCATCCCTCTTATAATTCTTTCAGGCCACTTTAAAACTGCAGAAAACCAGAAAAATAACATTTTGTGAGTACTCACTTTAAAACGGGTATTATGAGTGTGCCATACACTCCACTTCGGTCTTCATGACATCTGGGTAATCTCCAGTAGAGGGTGAACTTCTGCAGGGATGAATATGCAAAAAAGAAAGCCCCTCCAGGTCCATATATACCTGGGACCTCCCACCAATTCCCCAGTGTATAAAAGCAGTAAGGGGACCAGGAAGAACCAAATATAACCTTAACAATCAAAACCAATGGAACGGAAGACCAAGTAGCAGCCTTACAAACTTGTTCAACAGAAGCCTGGTGCTGAAAAGCCCAGGACGCACCGACCGCACGAGTAGAGTGCGCAGAGACCCTAAAAGGAGGAGTCCTCCCCGTAGCGGAATAGGCCCCAACAATGGCCTGACGAATCCATTTGCTAATTGTAGACTTAGCAGGTGCCAAACCTTTCCTGGGCCCGCAGGGCACCACGAAAAAAGCATCCGTCCTGCAGAAGGAAGAAGTAGTCACCAAATAGTACTTCACACAGCGAACAACGTCCAAATTGTGCAGAACCCTCTCCTTGTCATTGTTAGGCTAAGGACACAAGGAAGGGAGAACAATATCCTGATTGAGGTGAAAAGCAGACACCACCTTAGGAAGGAAATCCGACTTAAAACGAAAAACCACCTTATCCTGGTGTCTCTCAAAGTAAGGGGCCTGAATCGACAGGGCCGCCAACTCAGAGACACGCCCAACAGAGGTAATAGCCACCAAGAAAGCAACCTTCTGAGTGAGAACCGAAAGAGCAATATCCTGTAGCGGCTCAAAAGGAGGACCCTGCAGAGCCGAAAGAACCAAATTCAAATCCCAAACAGGAACTACAGCCTTCCGAGGGGGCCGCACATGCGCCACCCCTTGGAAAAAGGTCTTAACCAGCGGGTGTACAGCAAAAGACCTCTGGAAGAAAACCGACAGAGCAGAAGCCTGTCCTTTCAAAGTATTAAGCTGGAACCCAAGATCCAGATTATGCTGAAGAAACTCCAAAATCCTGGGTATCGAAAAAACCCTACAAGGCAAGGCCCTAGCCTCACACCAATCAATATAGGACCTCCAAGTCCTATAGTAAATGCCAGAAGAGGACTGCTTCCTAGCCCTAATCAGGGTCTGAACAACAGCCTCAGACAAACCTTCCTCTTTCAAGATGAAGGTTTCAGCAGCCAAGCCGTCAAAGCCAGCGTTTGTAAATTGGAGTAAAGTAGATGACCCTGAGATAGCAGGTCCGGCTGCAAGGGAAGCCGGTACTGGTCTACGGCCATCCTTACAACGTCTGCGTACCAAACCTTTCTTGGCCACCTTGGAATCGCTGGTGCACCACCTTGGAATCGCTGGTGCCCCTTCTAGAACCAGTTTGCGAACTACCTTGCCCAGTATGGAGACGGGTGGAAACAGGTACAGAAAATCCAACTCCTTCCAAGCCAGTGACAAGGCATCCACTGCCAGAGACAGAGGATCCTGAGAAAGAGACACATAGGCCGGAAGTTTGTGATTGTGCCTCGAGGCAAAGAGATCCACCTCCTGAGTCCCCCACTTGCGGAAAAGATTCAGAAAAACCTTGGGGTTGAGAGACCACTCTCCGTGGCGAGAGGATCCCCTGCTCAGGGAATCCGCCTCTGTGTTCTCCATTCCTGGAATGTAGACTGCCGAAAGGCAAGGAACATTGCTCTCCACCCAGTGCAGGATTAGAGAGACTTCCCTGAGGGCACTCCTGCTGCGAGTCCCTCCTTGGTGATTTATGTAAGCTACTGCCGTTCGGTTGTCCGAACGAACCTGAACCGGAAGACCCCGTAAATGTGGGGTCAGCCGAGCCAGAACCAGTCGAACGGCTCTGAGCTCCAAGACATTGATGGGGGTGTGAGCCTCCTGGGGACCCCACACCCCGCTGAACTGATGACTCTTCCAATAACCTCCCCAGCCCGACAGGCTGGCATCCGTGGTAACCGTCTCCCAACAAGGGATCAGAAAGGATCTGCTCTTCACCAGATTGCTGAGTCCAGCCACCACCAAAAGGACTGCCGAACCCTGGGAGACATCTTGAAAGGTTGATCCAATGACTGAGGGCACCTGTCCCAATACGTCAATAGGTGAAGTTGAAGAGATCTCATGTGAAACTGTGCAAACGGCACCGCCTCGAAGGAGGATACCATCAAACCCACTAGTTTCATCCCCTGTCGGATAGAGGGACAAGGACTGTCCAGAAGAAGGCGGATCAGGCACTGAATCCCCTGCACCTTGGACTGGGGCAGAAACACTCTGGCCCGAATGATATCCAGATTCCTGCCCAGAAATGAAATCACACGAGACGGGGAGAGAGAAGACTTGGTGCGGTTGATCACCCACCCGAACCTTTCCAGGGTCGACACCACCTGGTGGGTGTCCAGCTCCGCCTGATGGAGGGAAGAAGCTGATATCAACAGATCGTCCAGATAAGGCACAATGCGAATGCCCTGAGATCTGAGCAGAGCCATTATGCCCGCCAAAACCTTGGTGAAGACCCTCGGTGCCGAGGTCAGACCGAAGGGAAGAGCTACAAACTAATAATGTTGATCCTCCACCGCAAACCGGAGGAATCTCTGATGTGCCTGAAAAATCGGAACATGCAGATACGCATCCTTGATGTCTATGGATGTCATAAAATCCCCTTGTCGAAGGGAATTGATAGCCGAGCGCAGAGTCTCCATGCGGAACTTTTTGGCTCTGATAAATCTGTTGAGAACCTTGAGATCTAGAATGGGTCTCACCGAACCCTCCTTTTTGGGAACCGTGAAAAGGTTGTAGTAGAAACCTCTGCCTCTCTCCGACAGAGGTACCAGGCATATAACCCCCATGTCCAGAAGGTTTTTTACTGCTAACAGGAGCCCCTGTGCAGCCTGAGGGTCCGAGGGCACCCGAGACCTTAAGAATCTTGGGGGCGGCCAGTACTCGAAATCCAGTTTGTACCCGGAAGAGACCACTTCCAAGATCCAATTGTCTGTGACCTCCCGGGCCCAGACCTGGAAGAAGAGCCGCAGCCGTCCCCCCACCCTTGCGGGTGAGGGCGCCCTTTCATTGCTGAGCCAGTTTAACGGTAGGCTTGGGCTTGGAACCCCAGTCAGGCGCGGGACGTGCCCGACCTCTGCCTCTGTTCCAGGATGAGCCCCTGACACCTGAGAAGGCCAAACCCCTAGTCGCTCTGGCCCCTCGAAAGGAAGGAGTGAACGAGCCCGCCCCCCGAAAGGGGCGGCGCTGTTTCCTCTGCTGAGGTAACTTACCTGCTTTAGCAACAGCATCCAATTTATCTCCAAACAGCCGCGAACCCAAGAAGGGAAGAGCTGTGAGCGACTTCTTGGCCCCAAAGTCCGCTGTCCACTGGAGGAGCCAGACCAATCTGCGCATAGCCACCAGTAAGGCGGAAGTCCTACTACACACGACAATAGAGTCTTCCATCGCAGCCATGACAAAATCCATGAACAATTCGCATTTCTTAAGGGTAGCGAGCTCAGTGCCAGCTGGATCAAACTGAGCGTTATTCAGCCAGTCCCTGATAAGAGACCTGGTAGCAAGCGACACCAGGGCAGATGCACTAACAGGCCGCAGGGCCGAGCCCACGTTGGAAAATGCGTGGCACGCCATCTGATCAAGGGAAGTGGTGTCAGGGGTGTTCAGCACAGAAGAGTTGGTCAAACCTAAAACAGGCGCGTCGACCTCGGGAGGAGAAGACCAGCGCTTAACCGCCTCCACCGGAAAATGATATTTTTTTATCCCATCCCTGAGGCACACCAGGAAGCCGACTGGGCCTCTCCCATTCTCTAAGGATCAGCGCATCAAAATGACCCTGGGTAGAAAATTCCAGACGGGGCTTGCAGGCCCCAAAAAATTCCTCCTTCTTAAGAGGGGGCACCTCAGACGGTATCCAACACCTCCAATAAATGTGACAAAACAGTGGCCGTATCTACGGCATCCCCCAGGGCCTGCTCGACATTGGAATTCCCAGACTGAACATAGTCAGCCTCTGTTTCCTGATACAATTCCCCCTTAACGGGGAATAATCTGACAAATCAGCGGACTCGTCGTCAACATCCCACAATGGCTGGGCCGACGACAAATGTCTCTTTTTAGCCTGGGCCTTCTTGCCCACCGTGCTAGCAATAATTTTCTCGATGCTGGCCAACCTAGCCCAAACATCAGAAAGCGACTCCCCACTGGTACCAATGTCACTCGGGGTACGGATAAGGTGGGGAGGGGAAGGCGATGAAGCGGGAGGAGCCGACCCAGAAGGCTGGGTACCAGACTGCCGCGTTATGGCCTTTTGTGCGCACGGTATACAGATCAGCACATTCTCCCCCGTAAGGGATACCCCGCACCCCACACATGGCCCTGATTGTCCCAGAGGGATCCCAAGCCCAGTATCCTGCGGAGCCTCCATATGGTGAATTTTTGTGGTCAGTCGCAAGACCGCAGGGTATTACGCATAAGCAGCCCGGGATGCCCCTTAAAAGTCCCGGTGGGAGGATTTTAGGTGGACAATTTTACACTAGGGACCCCAGGACCAGGAGGGACCCCTTAATATGCACATATACAGGGCAACCTGTAACACACAAAACAAGCAACATAAGTGCAGAGCTGTGTAAAAATGGCCATAACCTGTAAAAGATTGTAAAAGACCACAGCATTTGATCTTGCAGCCACACAATATGTATATACATGTATATAAATTAACCATATCCCAGCCAGACAGTGTAATTAACACACACACACACATGCTCTAGACCAGTGGGGGCCCCCGCTAAGGGGAGCCCCCACACACACAAGCTAAGGAAGTGGCCATCGGGCCCTTACCACACCGATCTGCTATGCTGCCTGCTCAAGGAGATGGCCCCCACAAAGCCTCATGTATGAGGAGGGAAAGCAGGGGGAGGGCGGGCCAGCGCAGAACGCACGTTTGCCGAGGCCACGCCCCCCTCCCAGCAACACGGACCCCTAGACAACGAGCACTGCAATCGCGCCAAAGAAGGGGGCGGGGCTACCCGAACGCAGCCTGAGGGGGAGAAGCTCCCCCAGGCTGCCACTAGTCCCTAGTATGCCGATAAAGGCAGTCTGACACTCACGCACACAAAGTAAAAACACTAAGCACACAGAGACACAAGCTGGGGAAAACTAAATATCGGCCAGGCCAGGCAACACCCCCCCCCCGGAGGGGAATAAGGGACCCGGAAGGGGGGGAACCCTGCCAGAAGCCGGCCAGAAGCCTAGAGGAACGGGGCATCCCACAGCAGGATCACCAAGAATCCTGGATAACCGCCTACCCCATAGTGAGGTCTCACGGTGGAGCAGAGCTCCTGCTACACCCATAGGGTGCTCCTACCTTTACCAGGACCCGCAGCCTAAGCTGGGAGGCTCAATATAGGGCAATTTAGAAGGGTCCTGGCAGTAATAGGGACAATAGAAGACCGGGCGCGAGCCCAGCTTACCTGTAAGTAAAGAAGTCTTCATCTTCTGTCTTGTCGCCTTCCCTGCAGAGAAGGAACTGGGGAATTGGTGGGAGGTCCCAGGTATATATGGACCGGGAGGGGCTTTCTTTTTTGCATATTCATCTCTGCAGAAGTTCGCCCTCTACTGGAGATTACCTAGATGTCATGAAGACCGAAGAGGAGTGTATGGCACACTTAGAATACATATATATGTGTAGCACATGTGGCCCAATGGGTTAAAACTCAGGTGTGTGGGGAGTTTGGGATGCTGATCCCTGTGGGCCTCATGAGTGCCATGTGGGGTGGGGATGCTGACAGGCTTGGGATGCTGGCAGGGTACACATATATTCCACAGGAGACAGTCTCTTAAATAGGAATAAGGCTGCAGCAGGTTTTCTCCATTCAAATAGTAAGTTGGGATCTTTACTCCCTCCTCAGGAAACAGGGTATTCCTCTCGCTTCTTGTTCCACTCTAGCAAAGTAGAATCAGACTCTGGCTGGATTCTTCTCTCAGTCTGGTTACTGTCTTCTCTCCTACTGCACATGTCTTGCCTCAACCCGGGTTACTAAAATAATTTAAGCTGTGCTCCCCTGTCTCTAACAGGTCTCTTAACCCTTTTATTGTCTTAAACTCTAGGTTAGTGTTCCTCCTAAATCTAACTGGTAAATCAGACCATTGTATCCTTCCCTCAACCGTCAGAGCAGGTACCAGGATGTTTGCCATAGTCTGAGCTCCTAAAGTGTTACATTAAAACCCATGTTCTTCCTCAAAACTTCCACTGACCTGTGATTTAGCTTATGCAACTTTCTAAGTTAAACTCGATTCTCTGCTACCTCTAATTTTGAAAGAAGAACTTAATGTATTGTCTATTAATGCATACCTAAACTAACTAGCTGTTGAGATCTTTTACTGTCTGAGCCTCAAATGTCAACTTAGATAGGGACCATGGGTCGATAAACTGAAGGTCTATGGGGTTTGTCACTATGTGTCTTTTTATTACACAAATCAGAATTTTTACACAGCAATAGAACACTAATTCCACGATCAGTATATGCAAACCAGTCTGCAGAAATCCTTTAAACCAGCTTCTCAGCCCTGAAAACCAAGTTGGGGGGTCAGCCATGAAAACCAAGAGGGCCAGTCTAAATCCCAGTCTTCTTCAAAGTTTGTCTTTCTAATGTATTCCTTTATGTCTTTGTCTAGCATGCTTCATGTCTTAGACTATATGAACTATACTTTCATTATTTATATAATGAAAACAGGGCCTACTACTTGGCACATACCTCGATGAGCAGCAGTTAAATCATCCAGGACTAGAGTATGTTGATTCAGGACAGTACTTATTATAAACAATTGAAATGAAGTCATGTTTAAAGTGTTAAAATTGCCTTCTGTTATGTTGAAAAACAATTCGCCTAACTTCTTTATAGTATAAGCATTTCTTACAAATAGTCCAGATATTGTTAAGGCTAATCCAAACTTTTCAAACCAGGGTACATGATCTAGGGTTTACGTTTTACTTTTAGGGGCCCTCCTTTTATACAGGGTATTCTTAGGAATCATGCCCATAGGAATATCATCTGTTTCCTATATCCACATAGCTGGAACTAATCTAGCAAAAGTACAGCCGTGTGTGTGCAAAGCCAACAATCTTTCAATTGTGTTTCCATAGCAATGGCCTCATGCATTTTTAAAAAGTTATTCTGAAACAGATCATTAAGAGTTCTATGTAAACCCAATACAATCAGACATACGTCATTTAAAAAAGTAAGTAACCACTTCATGTCTAAGGTTCCACTATTTTTTTGCAATGACTAGCATGGATCCATTATGGCTTCCCTTCAAGCTTCACAGGCATTTCCGTGAGAATCTGGAGAAAGGAAAGAAAGAAAACAAAACCTGAGAATTTATGTTATTCAATTGTTTCTGCAAGTTCATGTCATAAAACCACACAAAATTCCAAATGGAGTGACCCCTAAAGCACCCCTGTATTTCCCCAAAAAGAGACTTACTCTTGCACTCAAGTGGTATCAAAAAATCAAATCATTTTATTGCAAATTTACAAATTTAAAACCCAATTAAAAACACTGAATACAGGCCATGTGCATGTTTCAGACACCGGGGGGCGCACCTGCTCTCTATTTTAAACCATCAATGTGAACTGCAGTGATTAAATATACCTAATTTAGACATTAATTAACCCTATACTATATACAATGATGATAATCCACTATAAACATATACCAATATCAAAATACAAAATCAAAAAGAACTCCTATCTAAATTTTATCCTTTTAAAGTGTCAGTGCTTCCATATCAAAGTAAAAAGTCTGTGCAGAAAATACTCAATAATATTTACATATAGGAGAGGCAGCTGAGATTACACATCATCAAACAAGTGCTTACTATTAACCTGCAGGTGATCCTCCCGGGCCCAGACCAACGCGTTTCGAGTTCAAACGTGAACTCTTGCTCTCGGCCAGTTCCGTCCTGAGTTGTGAGCCTCACAACATGCTGTAAAGACTCACACCAGTCAATGTAGGAACGCCATACCCTATAATAGATGGCAGAAGAAGTTTTCTTCCTAGCCTGTACCATGGTATCCACCACTGAGGCAGACAAGCCTTTCTCCATCAAGATGGAGGTTTCAGCAGCCAGGCCGTCAAAGCCAGAGTTTGTAAACTGGGATGGCGTAAGGAGCCCTGAGTGAGTAGATCTGGCTCCTCTGGCAGGACGTACTGGTCTACTGCCATTTGTACCACGTCTGTGAACCACACTCTTCTTGGCCACCTCGGGGCCACCAGAATCACTGGAACCCTTTCCAGGGCAATCTTGCGCAGAACCCTGCCCAGCAGGGGAAACGGGGGGAAGGCATACAGAAGCCGTAATTTCTTCCAAGACAGTGACAGAGCATCCGTGGCCAAGGCCAGAGGATCCTGCGACAGGGAGACAAAGGCCGGGAGCTTGTGATTGTGGCGGGATGCAAACAGATCCACATCCGGTAGGCCCCACCGGTAACACAGGGACTGGAATACCCTGTTGCAGAGGGACCACTCCCCCTGGCGGGAAGTCCCCCTGCTCAGAGAGTCTGAGAATCCGCGACACTTCCTGGAGGGCACCCTTGCTCCGGGTCCCTCCCTGATGGTTGATGTAAGCAACAGCCGCCCTGTTGTCTGAGCGAACCTGCACAGACAGACCCTGCAGGTGATCGGTCAACTGTTCCAAAACCAACCTGACCGCCCGTAGTTCCAGAATGTTGATGGGTAAATGGGCCTCCAGAGGGCCCCACCTCCCATGGAACCTCAGGGATTTCCAGAATCCCCCCCAACCTGACAGACTGGCATCCGTGGTGACCGTCTCCCAGGAGGGGGCTAGAAAGGACCTGCCCTTTAGCAAGTTCTTGTGGTCCAGCCACCACGAGAGGGACCTTCTGACCAATGGGGGAAGCACACAAACCCCGTCCAAGGACGCAGGGTCCTTGTCCCATACTGATAGGAGGTGAAGCTGCAGAGGCCTCGAATGGAACTGAGCAAAAGGCACCGCCTCGAAGCTCGCCACCATCAGGCCCACCAGCCGCATTCCCTGTCTGAGGGAGAGCTGGGGGCACGAGAGCAGGGACCGCACCTGCGTAGTCAGATCTTCCACCTTCTGTTGGGGAAGGAATATTCGTGACTGAACCGTATCCAGAATCATCCCCAGGAATGGGGTCACCGGTGAAGGGGACAGGGAGGACTTGCGATGATTGATCACCCAGCCGAAGGACTCCAAGGTGGACACCACCAGCTGAGTGTCCAGCTCCGCCTGCTGTAGAGGCCATGAGGTGATGAGAATGTCGTCCAGGTAGGGCAGCACTCGAATGCCCCCTGACTTTAGCAGGGACATCACCCCCGCCAATACCTTGGTGAACACTCTGGGAGCTGAAGTGAGGCCAAAGGGTAGAGCCACAAATTGGTAGTGTTGATCTTTCAACTCGAATCTGAGAAACCTTTGATGCCCGGGGAACACAGGGATCTTGTAGCCGGAGGTAACTTCCTCCTGTATCCACCGGTCTGAGACTTGACGCCTCCAGACGTGCGCGAAGTGCTGTAGTCGTCCCCCCACCCTGGCGGGCGAGGGCGCCCCATCATGCCTGAGGGGTCTTGGAAGGGGGTTTGGGTTTGGTCCCCCGGGAGGAGCCAGGGCGTCGCCCCCTGCTCCTATTCCAGGAGTCTGTGTGAGCCCCCGCGAAGGACACCCCTTTACCCTGCTTAGCGCCTCTGTAGGGGGCTGAAAGGGGGCCCTGGTTGCGAAAGGGCCGAGGCTGCCGCCTGCGCTGTGGTAACTTACCTCCTTTAGCAAAGAGGTCTAGGCGATCCCCAAACAGGCATAGTCCCTTGAAAGGGAGCACAGTAAGGGCTTTCTTAGCAGCATTGTCGGCCGCCCACTGTCTCAGCCATACCGCGCGGCGTATAGCCACCGCCAAGGCGGCAGATCTGGCACACGGCCTAATAGCATTGTCCGATGCAGACAGGATAAAGTTCACAAATACATCACAGTTAGACAGTGCATTAATAGTATCAGCAGGCAACTTGTCTGGGGCGTCAAGTGCATTCCTGACCCTGGCCCTGAGCGCCACGGCAGTAATGGCCAGAGCGCAGACCGGGCGCAGTGCCGCCCCTCCAAACGCAAAGGCATGACACGCCAATTGATCAATGCGGGAGAGTGCATAATAGAGGTGTTAGACAGCCCTAGAATAGGAGCATCGACCTCGGGGGGCGATGACCACCACTTGACCATGTCAGCAGGAAATGGATACTTCCTGTCCAGACTCTTAGGGATCCCGGGAAGTCTGCTGGGGTGTTCCCACTCCTTAAGCACGAGGTTATTGAAATGGGTCTGCTCAGGAAATTCCAATCGAGCCTTAGTAGTATGGAATAGCTCACCCCTTTGCCTGGGAGCTGCAACAGGGGGAGAGATGGACAAAACCTCAAAAATCTGAAGCAATAGCTTATCAGTGTCATCCGGGGTCCAGTGATCAGAACCAGAATCGTCATGACCCCTAGACTTCTCATCAGATGGCTCTGAGTCAGAGATCAGCTCCCCTTCGTCCGAAAGGGTATGGTCATATAGATGCGTAAACTCATCAGACTCCGTAGGGAATGGAGCAGAGTCAGGGACAATGTGCCGCTTTTTTGCGGTAGCCTTGCACGCTAGAGTACTAGCAAGCAATTTTTCAACACTGGCCATTCTAGTAGCAACATCAGGATGAGAATCCCCGCTTGTATTGGGGGTTAGACTCAGGCTTGGGGGGGTAGGTGAAGTGAGGCGAGGTGCAGACCCAGCCCCAGAAGGGGCGGGAAGTACCAGTAGCGCCTGCTCAAGGGACGCAGACCCGAGCATTGTCACCGTTGATAGATGACCCCACAAGCTACACACAGCCGGGCGTGTCCCGAGGGAACCCCGTTAACAATATCCTGGGATGCCTCCATATGGTGATTAATGGGCACAATAGGCCAGTAGGGATTGACGCTATAAGCTACCCTGGATGCCCCAAAGACCCGCAGGGAAGTGGGAGTAATTATACTAGGTCCAACTGGGAATTACACCGGGCCGGGAGAAGCCACTGGATTCGACCGTCTGAAAGACATAATGGGAATAGGAATGTCAGAGCCATGCGCAGTAAGTAAGACAAATGAAAACGCCCGCAAGGGCACTTACAGATTGAGGGAGGAGGAGGGCCGTTACCACGCGCGCGCGCGATGAGCATCGAAATGGCGCCAAGCGGACCTCGAAGGGCGTGCCAGAGCGGGCTGTGACGCGGAGCGCGCCAAGCCAGGTCTCCACCCCCCCCGAAGAGCGCGAAGCTCTGAATAACGTAGTCAGCACAAACAGTAGAGTGAATGACACACTATAGAAGCCAAACACGGGGATTACTTCCAGATGCGCCCAACAACAAATACCAATAAAGACGCCGCATCGTCTGAGGCGCCGATAGACAATGAAGAACAACAGCGCGGCTCTGACACCAGGTGTATGAGTCAAGGACAATACTAAGGCCATAACGTGTACTGAATACACCCCCCCTTTCTTTCCCCCCGAACTATGGGGGGAACGAGGGAGAATGGCGACCCTTTAAACAGGGTCTGCCGCTACACGGGGTATGGGGCAATTGCGCGGGAGGGGCATCCACGAGAGGCTCACCATTAGCCTAAACCGCCTACCCTTTGGTGGGGGACTGCCGTGGAGCATGGCTCCGTTAAGCACGCATGGTGCTGCCTGCCTTCACCCGACCAGCGCAGCCCAGGCTGGGAGGCACATTACAGGGAGGACGGGTGGGAGTAGTCCAACAGGGCCGCAGGCTTTAATAGCCCCGCTCATCTGCGAGTGACACATCATGTCTTCGCAGTCAGCACTGCAGAGAAATCTGGGGATCCCTGGGTATTTGAAGGGTCGGGAGGAGCGTGTTTTTCCATGTCTCTGCAGTGCAGCGCCATCTGGCGAAGGATAACCCAATTGTAAGTATTATATCTGGAGCAGGACGTACTGTATACTAAGAATAATTCTCCTGGGTTATTTTTGGGTCTCTACTGGGATACCTGCAATATTAATAGTAATGTTTTTTTCTTCCCTTACAATAATTAAGCTCCTCTGGCCACCTGCAGCAGAGACGTGGGGGTTAGAAAGCACTGTTCTGCACGTTGTTTTTACAGGAGGGGGCCATCCTGATACAGTCATCCATCCATTGTACGTCTGCTATATTTGTTCTAAAGACCTAGAAAATTACATGGGTCTCTTATACAGTCTGCAATCACCTCCTTCAATCTCAGCATTCTGTAGCCATCATGACACCTGTGTTTTTCTACTTAAAAGTATTATGGCAGCAATGCACAGAGAAAGATATTCATTCCATATTGCAGATCACAATACAGCACTTCAATAGCGTGCATGAAGGACAATGAATTTTTCTGCGGGTCTGGCAAGCAGCAAACCTAAATCTGACGATTTCCAGGGTCTCCAGCTGTGTGGAGTTTAAATTCAAATGAATCTTCCTTACTCTGGTTTTAAACTAACTGTAGTTAAGCCGGTGGTGTTTGTCATAGGGCATAATGGGGATAAAGAGGACCCCCTCCCCAGGACTGAAAGGACCCACATTTACACTTGTTGCTGCTGCTGGAAGTACTCCAGCAACTGGGACTACAGGTTACAGGGATATGGGCTCACAATTGTACCACTCTTTCATATACAATATGTTCACAGCATTACAGTTTGACAATGCCAATTATATTGTTTTTCCTGATAAGGCGGAGGGCACATACTTTTCTTTTCAATAGACACGACAGACGGAGCCATCTCACAAATCACATTGCTGTCTTTTAAATCCTCACCACATAATAATCTACTACTTACAGAATATTCCATATAACCTCCTTTAGACAATTCCTCTGCAACATCTCAGTCTGCATTAAGCACTTTGTATCCTTCAACAAACCTCTTGCCATCAATTCCCTCATCGACATTCAACCTTCCATCTTTGGGGGTAACTGCATTTTTCTCATCAGCGTTCTCGTGATCTTACTGAATCTTTTCTTTTCTGGGAGTCTTTGCAGCCCCATCAGGCTGAGTGTGATTGCCCACACATCACATAATAGATTGCCCCATCTTTTACTGTTCCCAACAGGCTGTGGGATTTCCTTTAATTTCGCTGGGAACAATAAAACTGAGGCTGACTCATTGTCAACTATCTCTCAATCCGATGAGTTTATCCCATACTACCAATCAGGCTCCACAAACGATGAGTCACTCACACGCCTGCCTGTAAGATCAAAAAGTGGCTTGCCTTCTACGGTCTCTCTAAGAACACACTACTTCTAAAAACTTTCTTTCACTTAGAATCCATTGTTGTTTAAATTGCCTATGCTTCACTCATCACATCAAAATGTCCACTTGGCAGGAACCCCATAACCCTCATCAGGGGCCACTGCTATTTTACTGCATACTTTCCTATTCTATCTCCACTATACATTTGGGGGTCTGATCACCATCTAAGCAATTTAGTGCACTACTTTTATTTCCCATTGTGCGTTCTGATGGAACACTTGCCAAGCTACCTGGCTACATATTCCGAGAATGTATCTTTACTCCCCTTTACTTCAGTTTTATTTCTTATCTTACAACAATGTTTCATTATGTAATAGCCCAGAAACAAAGCAAGCAGGGGAATCCCAATCAGACAGCCAACTATCAATAACTCATAAGGCATTTAACTAACAGACAAACAAGATGATAGACTTATTATCTTACAAGAGAGTCTCAGGCACATAGGGATCTTACCCAGACAGTCTGAGTACTGTCTTTTGGGCCGTAGGCCAGCAACTCACAGAAAACACAGAAGGCTGCCAAGACAGAAGGCAGAGAGAAACTCTTACCGATGCACGCTATCCTCTTTCTCTGCGTTTGGTCTGTGGTATCTTAGATGGTCCTCCTCATGGCTGCAGAGTGGTCCCAAATTAGCCCAAAGATAGGTCACCAGTAACCAGAGGATGAACCCCTTTAAGAAACAAACTGATGCAATTACAAAAATAAGGACGTTAGAAATTCCATTCATGGCTGCTGCAGAAAAACTAGTATATACAGATGTAGCAATTGTTAACTGTCATATTTTAAAAAGGGCTCTAGGTCTTCTTTGGGCAATTACAGACCTGTAAGTTTAACATCTATTGTGAGAAAATTGTTTGATTCAGTAAGATCACAAGAACGCTGATGAGAAAAATGCAGTTACCCAAAGATGGAAGGTTGAATGTTGATGAGGGAATTGATGGCAAGAGGTTTGTTGAAGGATACAAAGTGCTTAATGCAGACTGAGATGTTGCAGAGGAATTGTCTAAAGGAGGTTATATGGAATATTCTGTAAGTAGTAGATTATTATGTGGTGAGGATTTAAAAGACAGCAATGTGATTTGTGACTACATACACAAAATACAGTTGTGCCATACACTCTACTTCCTTCTTCATGACATCTGGGTAATCTCCAGTAGAGGGCGAACTTCTGCAGAGATGAATATGCAAAAAAGAAAGCCCCTCCAGGCCCATATATACCTGGGACCTCCCACCAACTCCCCAGTGTAAAAAAGCAGTAAAGGGACCAGGAAGAACCAAATATAACCGTAACAATCAAAACCAATGGTTCACCATATAAAAGCCCCAGAATACCTGAAAAAAAACAAGGGTGGGGCGAATTGGAGTGTATGGCACACTCAAAATACCCGTTTTAAAGGTGAGTACTCACAAAACGGTATTATTCTAAGTGTGCCATACACTCCACTTCGTTCTTCATGACATCTGGGACATCCAATAGCAGTGTCCGTCATGGGTGGGAACCAGAAACAGTAAAGAATGTGCTGAAGCCCGCACATCAACCTTGTAAAACTTGGAAAAGGTATGAACGGAAGACCAAGTAGCAGCCTTACAAACTTGTTCAACAGAAGCCTGGTGCTGAAAAGCCCAGGATGCACCAACAACACAAGTAGAGTGCGCAGTGACCCTAAAAGGGGGAGTCCTCCCCTTAGCAGAATAGGCCCCAACAATGGCCTGACGAATCCATTTGCAAATCGTAGACATAGCAGGCGCCAAACCTTTCCTGGGCCCGCAGGGCACCACGAAAAAGGCGTCCGTCTTGCGGAAGTAAGAAGTAGTCACCAAATAGTACTTCACACAGCGAACAACATCCAAATTGTGCAGAACCCTCTCCTTGTCATTGTTAGGCTTAGGACACAAGGAAGGGAGAACAATGTCCTGATTGAGGTGAAAAGCAGAAACCACCTTAGGAAGAAAATCCGGCTTAAAACGAAAAACCACCTTATCCTGGTATCTCTCAAAGTAAGGGGCCTGAAGCGACAGGGCCGCCAACTCAGAGACCCGCCGAACAGAGGTAATAGCCACCAAGAAGGCAACCTTCTGAGTGAGAACCGAAAGAGCAATATCCTGTAGCGGCTCAAAAGGAGGACCCTGCAGAGCCGAAAGAACCAAATTCAAATCCCAAACAGGAACTACAGCACATGCGCCACCACTTGGAAAAAGGTCTTAACCAGCGGGTGTAAAGCAAAAGACCTCTGGAAGAAAACCGACAGAGCAGAAACCTGTCCTTTCAAAGTACTAACTGGAACCCAAGATCCAGATTATGCTGAAGAAACTCCAAAATCCTGGGTATAGAAAAAACCCTGCAAGGCAAGGCCCTAGCCTCACACCAATCAATATAGGACCTCCAAGTCCTATAGTAAATGCCAGAAGAGGACCGCTTCCTAGCCCTAATCAGGGTCTGAACAACAGCCTCAGACAAACCCTCCTCTTTCAAGATGAAGGTTTCAGCAGCCAAGCCGTCAAAGCCAGCGTTTGTAAATTGGGGTAAAGTAGATGACCCTGAGATAGCAGGTCCGGCAGCAAGGGAAGCCGGTACTGGTCTACGGCCATCCTTACAACATCTGCGTACCAAACCCTTCTTGGCCACCTTGGAGCCACCAGAATCGCTGGTGCCCCTTCTAGAACCAGTTTGCGAACTACCTTGCCCAGCATGGAGACAGGTGGAAACAGGTACAGAAAATCCAGGTCCTTCCAAGCCAGTGACAAGGCATCCACTGCCAAAGCCAAGGGATCCTGAGAAAGAGACACAAAGGCCGGAAGTTTGTGATTGTGCCTCGAGGCAAAGAGATCCACCTCCTGAGTCCCCCACTTGCGGCAAAGATCCAGAAAAACCTCGGGGTTGAGAGACCACTCTCCGTGGCAAGAGGACCCCCTGCTCAGGGAATCCGCCTCTGTATTCTCCACTCCCGGAATGTAGACTGCCGAAAGGCAAGGAACATTGCTCTCCACCCAGTGCAGGATCAGAGAGACTTCCCTGAGGGCACTTCTGCTGCAAGTCCCTCCCTGGTGATTTATGTAAGCCACTGCCGTTCGGTTGTCCGAACGCACCTGATCCGGAAGACCCCGTAACTGTGTGGTCAGCCGAGCCAGAACCAGTCGAATGGCTCTGAGCTCCAATACATTGATGGGGGTGTGAGCCTCCTGGGGACCCCACACCCCACTGAACTGATGACTCTTCCAATAACCTCCCCAGCCCGACAGGCTGGCATCCGTGGTAACCGTCTACCAACAAGGGACCAGAAAGGATCTGCCCTTCACCAGATTGCTCGAGTCCAGCCACCACCGAAAGGACTGCCGAACCCTGGGAGGCATCTTGAAAGGTTGATCCAATGACTGTGGGCTCCTGTCCCAATACGTCAATAGAAGAAGTTGAAGAGATCTCATGTGAAATTGTGCAAACGGCACCGCCTCGAAGGAGGACACCATCAGACCCACCAGTTTCCATCCCCTGTCGGATAGAGGGACAAGGACTGGCCAGAAGAAGACGGATCAGGCCCTGAATCCCCTGCACTTTGGTCTGGGGCAGAAACACTCTGGCCCGACTGGTATCCAGATTCCTGCCCAGAAATGAAATCACTCGAGACGGGGAGAGAGAAGACTTGGTGCGGTTGATCACCCACCCGAACCTCTCCAGGGTCGACACCACCTGGTGGGTGTCCAGTTCCGCCTGCTGAAGGGAAGAAGCTGAAATCAACAGATCATCCAGGTAAGGCACAATGCGAATGCCCTGAGCTCTGAGCAGAGCCATTACGCCTGCCAAAACCTTGGTGAAGACCCTCGGTGCCGAGGTCAGACCGAAGGGAAGAGCTACAAATTGATAATGTTGATCCTCCACCGCAAACCGGAGGAATCTCTGATGTGCCTGAAAAATCGGAACATGCAGATACGCATCCTTGATGTCTATGGATGTCATAAAATCCCCTTGGCGAAGGAAATTGATAGCCGAGCGCAGAGTCTCCATGCGGAACTTCTTGGCTCTGATAAACCTGTTGAGAACATTGAGATCTAGAATGGGTCTCACCGAACCCTCCTTTTTGGGAACCGTGAAAAGGTTGGAGTAGTAACCCCTGTCTCTTTCCAACGGAGGCACCGGGCATATAACCCCCATGTCCAGAAGGTTTTTTACTGCTAACAGGAGCCCCTGTTCAGCCTGAGGGCCCGAGGGCACCCGAGACCCTAAGAATCTTGGGGGCGGCCAGTACTCGAACTCCAGTTTGTACCCGGAGGAGACCACTTCCAAGATCCAATTGTCTGTGACCTCCCGGGCCTAGACCTGGAAGAAGAGCCGCAGCCATCCTCCCACCCTTGCGGGTGAGGGCTTGGGCTTGGAACCCCAGGCAGCCGTGGAACGTGCCCGACCTCTGCCTCTGTTCCAGGATGAGCCCCTGACACCTGAGAAGGCCAGACCCCTAGACGCTCTGGCCCCTCGAAAGGAAGGAGTGAACGAGCCCGCCCCCCGAAAGGGGCGGTGCTGTTTCCTCCACTGAGGTAACTTATCTCCTTTAGCAACAGCATCCAATTCATCTCCAAACAGCGCACACCCAAGAAGGGAAGAGCTGTGAGCGACTTCTTGGCTCCAACATCCGCTGTCCACTGACGGAGCCAGACCAGTCTGCGCATGGCCACCAGTAAGGCTGACGTCCTACTACACACGACAATGGAGTCTTCCATCGCAACCATGACAAAATCCATGAACAATTCGCACTTCTTAAGTATAGAATACTCAGCGCCATCTGGATCAAACTGAGCATTATTCAGCCAGTCCCTGATAAGAGACCTGGTAGCAAGCGACACCAGGGCAGATGCACTAACAGGCCGAAGGGCCGAGCCCGCGTTGGCAAATGCGTGGCACGCCATCTGATCAAGGCGCTTATCCTCGCCATCCTTAAGGGAGGTGGCGTCAGGGGTGTTCAGCACAGAAGAGTTGGTCAAACCTAAAACAGGCGCATCGACCTCGGGAGGAGAAGACCAGCGCTTGACCGCCTCCACCGGAAAAGGATACTTCTTACCCCATCCCTGAGGCACACCAGGAACCCGGCTGGGCCTCTCCCATTCTCTAAGTATCAGCGCATCAAAATGACCCTGGGTAGGGAATTCCAGACGGGGCTTGTGGGCCCCCAAAAATTCCCCCTTCTTAAGAGGGGGCGCCTCAGGTGGATCAATATCCAACACCTCCAATAAATGTGACAAAACAGTGGCCGTATCAACGGCATCCCCCAGCGCCTGCCCGACATTGGAATTCCCAGGCTGACCATAGTCAGCCTCTGAATCCTGATACAATTCCCCCTCCTCTAACGGGAAACAATCGGACAAATCAGCGGACGCATCATCAATATCCCACAAAGGCTGGGCCGACGACAACTGTCTCTTTTTAGCTTGGGCCTTCTTGCCCACCGTGCTAGCAATCATTTTCTCTATGCTGGCCAACCGAGCCCAAACATGAGAAAGCGACTCCCCACTGGTACCAATGTCACTTGGGGTACGGATCAGGTGGGGAGGGGAAGGCGATGAAGCAGGAGGAGCCGACCCAGAAGGCTGGGTACCAGACTGCCGCGTTATGGCCTTTTGTGCGCATGGTCTACAGATCAGCACATTCTCCCCCGTAAGGCATACCTCGCACCCCACACATGGCCCGGATTGTCCCGAAGAGATCCCGGCCCGGTATCCTGCAGAGCCTCCATATGGTGAATTTTTGTGCTCAGTCGCAAGACCGCAGGGAATTACGCATAAGCAGCCCGGCATGCCCCTTAAAAGTCCCGGTGGGAGGATTTTTGGGTGGACAAATTTTTATAACTAGGGACAACAGGACCAGGAGGGACCCCTTAATATGCACATATACAGGGCAACCTGTAACACACAAAATAAGCCACATAAGAGGAGAGCAGTGTAAAAAATGCCATAGCATTTGATCTTACAGCCACACAATGGAAATATATATATATATATATATATATATATATATATATATTATATATACCACAACACAGCCAAACAGTGCAAATAAGGCATAACACACACACACATGTTAGAGACCAGTGGGGGCTCCCGCTAAATAGGGGCCCCCACACACACACAAGCTAAGGAGATGGCCATCAGGCCCTTACCACCCCGAGTGCAAAGCGGCCTGCCAGGGAAGATGGCCCCCACACAGCCTCGTGCCTGGGAAGGGAGAGCAGGGGGAGGGCGGTCCAGCGCAGAACGCGCGTTTGCCAAGGCCACGCCCCCCTCCCAGCAATGCAGAGCCCTAGACAACGAGCACTGTAATCGCGCCAAATAAGGGGCGCGGCTACCGCGGCTGCGCCGAGAGCCCGGCCTCGCCCCCTTTCCGAACGCAGCCTGAGGGGGAGAAGCTCCCCCAGGCTGTAGTCAGACCGTGTTGGCCAGTAAGCACCAAGCACTCACACACACACACACACAAGTGAAACACTCACACAGTGACAAGGGCTGGGTAAAACTAAATATCGGCCAAAACAAAATATCGGCCAAAACGAAATATAGGCCAGCCCCCCCCCCCCCCCGAAGGGGGGGAATCCAGCCAGGAGCCGGCCATAAGCCTAATGAGATGGGGCATCCCACACCAGGATCACCAAGAAACCTGGAAACCGCCTACCCCATAGTGAGGTCTCATGGTGGAGCAGTGCTCCTGCTGCACCCATAGGGTGCTCCTACCTTCACCAGGACCCGCAGCCCAGGCTGGGAGGCTCAATACAGGGTAATTTAGAAGGGTCCTGGCAGTAATAGGGATAATAGAAGGCCGGGCGCGAGCCCGGCTTACCTGTAAGCAAAGAAGTCCTCATCTTTTGTCTTGTCGCCTTCTCTGCAGAGAAGAAACTGGGGAATTGGTGGGAGGTCTCAGGTATATATGGACCGGGAGGGGCTTCATCTCTGCAGAAGTTCGCCCTCTACTGGAGATTACCCAGATGTCATGAAGAACGAAGTGGAGTGTATTTTATAAGTGACAACCAATATGGTTTTACAAAGGGCAGAAGCTGCCAGACTAACCTGATTGGCTTCTATGAAGAGGTGAGTAGAAGCCTGGACAGACAAGCGGCTGTAGTTTTTCTGGATTATGCAAAAGGATTTGACACTGTCCCCTTTAGACACTTATTGGAGAAATTGAGGTCTACAGGCTTAAAAAATGCAGTTTGTAGCTGGCAAGGCCATCTATATATTATCATGCATTAAAAGAGGCATGGAATCACAAGATAAAGAAGCAATTTGTCTCTTTACAAGGCACTGGGGCACCCTCACCTGGAATATGCCGTCCAGTTATGGGCACCAGTTCAATCTGATGATAGAAAGAATGCAGAGGAAAGCCACCAAACTAATAAGAGAAATGAAGGATCTTATTTATAAGGAACGATTACGAGAATTAACCCTTCAAGTGGCAGCTACGTGAGTCTCACCTAGCAGCCTCTCCTACCGTTAAGTGTCAGCTACGTGAGAAACCCACACAGAAAAAAAGTATAAAATTTAAAAACTCACCTGACCCCTCGTTGAAGCGTGCCAGGTCTTCTCTTCACCCGGGGCATCCGATCCCCCCCGTGACTCTTCTCACTTAAGGAGCACCTTCACTGGGGGGGGGGGGTGTCCAGTGCCCCCCCCCCCCGGCTCTTCCATGGTGAGGAGAGGGCGAGAAATCACCCTCTTCCTCACTTCCTGGGTTGCCGTCTGCTAGCCCCACCCTTTGTGGGCGGGGTGGATGAAGTCATTTATGAAGTCACCGGGAAGCCAACATTTCTCATTCGCCCCAAGCAGCTCAGGGAGATTGGAGGGACGAGGGGGCTGTGATCTCTTGCCCCCCCCCCCAGCCCCCCCAACACGGATTACCCGGCAGCTGTCATCAAAGCTTTGTGGGATATGATCGCCAGGGGACAACCAAAGAATTCATTGAGGGATTACTTCCAGAAAACTATGCCCACGTAAACAAGCCTGGTATGCCTAGAAAGCTTGAGGCGTGTACTTCCAGAGAATATATCGTTTGTGGGGGGTATTTCAAATGTAAAGGGTTGTTTTTCTTGAAAACTGCAAAGGGGGCATAGCATTGTTGAATTTTATCTTAAAAAATCTCCTAAAGCACTGTTTCAGTTTGGGGGAGTACCCTGGGCAGGAAAGTGTGTCTACCAATACATACGTGGTTCCGTAACTGGGAGAAATAGGGATTACACATGTAATAACATTTATTGACAAAGTACATTTTTTATTACAAAAAATACTACAAATTGTACGAAATTGATTTTTTTTTGCACATATTTCACCCAAAAATATTGAGAATACACCTAAAACATGACAAACAAGACATTTCATGTTAAAAAAACTGAAAAAATGAAAAATGGTCTGACAACAGATGTGACAAAAACTCTAGGTAGGCTGGCAGTTAAAGGGTTAAAATAAATGTAAGGCTTTGCCCTAGGGAACTAGTTTGCTCCTGCTGACTTCTATACAGTTGCAGTGTTGTCCCATGCTGGTCTCGGTCACCAAACATCTAAACAAGTGGAATTAATTGAATTCAATTTGTGTGAGGAGGTCACTGGGGTTCATCAGAAAATTGTCCAACCAGTATAAAGTGAGTAGAAAGCAAGATTTTAACCCTTTGCCTAAACTGTCCCTTTAATCCTTTACTGAGCAGTATTTGCTTTGTGAACCTATTGACCATGTCTTCAATCACAGCATGGTGATTGGATTATGATAAATTAATTATAATTATCAGCTGACTAAATCACACAAGTTTAAGAGCCTTGCTACATTCTATAGAAGAGGGAAGAAATAAGGAGGTACCTTTTATCAGTGAAATTTGAATGTAAGGTTCTCGGGAATATATTCTGTTGTTTTGTTTGTCAGGCATAATGTTATACACGAAACTGAAAAATCATAGAGACTTAAAAATGGTGAACATCAAAGGACCTTTAAAGAAACAGATAAGAAGATAAAAAGATCAGTAAAGCACAGGGAGAGCTGATAACAGGGCAATCTCAAAGATCAAAGAAGACCATTTGGCTCTCTTAAGCAGTTTACTTCCTGGTTTCTTGTAAATACAGGTTATTTTTATTTTCATGTGTGACAAAGAGAACTAGTTATTCTCTAAAACTTTTTTAATGAAATATACTCAACTGAAGTAAACGATATCCTCTTATTTGTTTATACTGCTAGTGCTGGTTGCTAACACAATACTTCTAGTGCTGGTTGCTAACACTGTTCAACACATCACTGCTGTCAGCCAAATATATCTTACAGAAATCAAATCATTCCATATTTGCAAGCTCATATAAAGTTCCGTTTATCATAGCCTATTATTATAGACATGTCATAATCGTGTCCACCATTTTACTGTGTTTTATATACAAATTGTCATTAAAAAAAGTCCTATCAAGGCACACACTAACTTTCCTCAAAGTATCTGCTATAGGGAACAGTGTCAATTGAGGCATTTCAAAGAATCTCAAAATCACCATCTATATAATATGTAAATAGTGTATCTAAACAAAGACACTGGCTTTACTTCCATTTCTGGGTATGGCTGAGATGGGTAGGGCATGTCATGGCGCAGATTTATGGGTAATATGTTCACTCTTTATGTGTGGTTGTGGAGTAGTGGAATTGTAAGGAGAGCACATTGTGGAGCCCTGCTACGCATTCTTCCGGGTGTTGCAGGCAATGGATAGAAGGTACAAGAGACAGACATCAGGTGGGTTGCTTGTTGGCTAATTATTGCCATTGCCTGGACAGTCCCTGGCTATAGTCTGATCTTTATTGTTAATCTCTCAGGTTATATAATGTTTAACTAAGTCAGCTGGCACCTGTAAATGAGACATGATGCTCCAGCAGTATTGAGTTGTGTGCTGAAGAGTCCAAACACATGTTCATCCAAATTTTGTCTTTTCATTGAAGTCCTCGGGTTCTACCAGCTCTCACCCCTGTCTGGCTCACATCCTGGCTTGATTTCTAATATCCTGCCACAGTTACTACTACCCATCTACCCAGTTCTCCTGGTCTTCAGTTCTTGGTCCTGACATCAGTCCTGTCTGCAGAGATATTGCATGTTAGTATGTATCCATTTTATATTTTATATATGTTAGTTTATACTGCGTTTTGCTTCTAAAAGTTAAGTGTATGGTCTTTTACAGGTACAGGTACAGTATTGAACACGTCAACAAAAACATATATTTTTAAAGGTGCTACTCACATGAAATGCTTACCAGGTGTCAGGAAACAACCCATTGAATCAACACATGCAACAAAATCAAGCCATAGATGTCTATAAATTAAGTTAGACGCAATAATGAGAAATTACACAGGCAAAAGTATGGAACATGCTTACCGAAATGTATTTACTACTTTGTACAATGTAATTTGTTGGTGATGGCAGCTTCAAGATGCCTCCTGTAAGACTGTAAGACTGTTTGAATCTTAATTGTTCTAGTGCCTCCTTCTATGAGCTCTGAGCTTTAGTTTTCTATAGTCTTTGATCGTATTCAGGTCTTTCCCGGATACCAGTTGAGAGGTTTATTTTGCGTTTAGTATCATTGCTTGCTGAAATGTCCACCCTTGTTTCATTTATCTCATCCTGGTCGCTGGCAGTTTTTTTTAATCAAGAATATCTCAGTGCATTTGTCCATTCATCCTTTAATTATATGAAGTGTTCCAGTGCTCAAAAACAGCCCTACATCCAAACTTCACTGTCGGTAGGGTGTTTTTAGGGTGATATACAGTGCTGCAATTAAACCCTCAAACATGGTGTGTAGTATGGCATCCAAAGATTTGTTGTTGGTCTCATCTAACCAGACTATATTCTTCCAGTATTTCACAGGCTTGTCTAAATGTTGTCGAGAGAACTTTAAACGCCATTCAACATGCATTCAGGGCATGGAGGTTGAGTGCATTACCTTTTGCTTTCAAGCCTTTCTGTATCTCTCCAAAGGTGGTCCTTGACTCTTGGGCAACTCTTCTGATAATACTTTTCACTCCTCTTGAAAATGAAATCTTGTGGAGAGCACCTGTTTGTGGCTGGTGTATGGAAAATTATGCTCTTTCCAATTTTGAATTATGATTCCAACAGGACTCAATGGACTCCCCCTGTATATATTTTATATTGTATATTGTATAATTTTTTCTTTTTTTAATAAATTACATTTTTGTGTTGTGTGTTTTTTTTTGTTTTTTACTGTTAACCCTTTGTGAAATGGTAAGGGGTCCATGATACCCCCTATACCAGTTCAGAAAGTTCTGGGTCTGGCAAGTCACCTGCGGCTAGCGGGTGACTTGCCATTAACCCCAAGCCCCCCCCATTACCTGCCTCCCCAAAGCCCAGCGGGGGCAGAAGAGCCTGTGGCCATAGGCTATGCCGGCTTGTAGCCTGCAGGGCCAGGATCCACCAAAGCTAGACCCTGCTCCCTGTTCTACAAGTCCACATAGCTGGTCACGGGCTGGTTATGCTGGGTGGGGGGACCTCATGCCATTTTTGGGGGGGCTTTAACCATTAAAATTTCTCCCCAAAAATTGGGGTCCCTCACCTTGGGAAGGGGGACCCTACGCCAATTTTTTTAACTTAACCCTTTATAGTAAATGTTATAAATTGCTCTTTTCAGTTTGGGGGGTCTCCTGGACAGGAACGCGGGGGCTACCAATATATATGTGGTACCGTTGTAAGCAGGAGAAATGAGGCTTTCACATGCAATATGGTTTTCTTTAATAAAATAAATGTTTTATTTAAAATAAATTAGACAATTTGAAAAAAATAATATATATTTTTTTTTTTAGTATTTTTTAAAACAGTAGAAAAATTACAAAACAAGACATTTCATGTTAAAGCCTAAACTCTTCCGCAAAAATAAATATATCAAATTTTCCTGGAAATTTCCCGGTTAAACATGGGGAAAAATTGTGAAAAATGACCTGTAGACAGAGGGGGACAAAATTTCAAGTAAGCTGGCAATTAAAAGGGTTAAAAATAGCAATGCATGTTGGGTATTGTTCTGCTCAGGGGACCTTGTGCTTTCAAATTTACCTTGTTTTTTTTTTTTTGTTTGTATATTGATATTTTAGGAAAAGGTGTTTTTTATTCTGCTTTTTTATACATTTTTAGGGAAACCCTGTGCAACCAAAGAATTCTTTGAGGGATTACTTCCAGAAAGATGAGCCCACTACAACAAGCTGGGGGTATTCCAAATGTAAAGGGTTGTTTTGGTAGAAAAAGCGCAAGGTGTGCACTTTGTCTCCAGAGCTGAAATTTTCAAGTAAAATTATTGTTACGCACATGCTTTACTTTGGAGTGTTTGCCAACTCTTCCCTTGACAGGACCTATGCGTGTTTGGTATTGTTCTGTGGCTTTGATTCAGATTTTTTTATTCTTTTTTTAGGAAAACCTTGTGCAACCAAATAATTCATTGAGGGATTACTTCCAGAAAATGGCACCCATGTCAACAAGCCTGGTACACCTAGAAAGCTTGAGGTGTGTACTTCTAGAGAATATATAGTTTGTTGGGGGGTTTTCCAAATGTAAAGGGCTGTTTTTCTTTTAAAACTGCAAGGTGTGCATAGCATAATTGTATTTTATCTGAAAATCTCCTAAAGCGCTGTTTCAGTTTGGGGGAGTCTCCTAGGCAGGAAAGGATGACTACCAATACACATGTGGTACTGTTGTACCTGGGAGAAATGGGGCTTTTACACGCAATAAGATTTTATTGACAAACTTACATTTTTTATTACAACAAAACACTACAAATTGTAAAAAATAGATTTTTTGCACATATTTTACCAAAAAAATATTAGTAATACACCTAAAAAATGACAAACAAGACATTTCATGTTAAAGCCCAGACTCTGAAAAAAAAAAAACAATAATAAATAAAAAAACAAAATAATAATAATAAAAAACAATATATAATTTCCCTGGGAAATCCCTGGAAATCCCTTTAAAAATCACAGTTGAACATATGGAGCGCAAAATAGTGCAAAATTATCTGGCAACCAGGTTGACAAAATCTCCAGATAGGCTGGCAGTGAAAGGGTAAATTTTAATAATTTTTATTATTTTTAAAAAGACATTTCAGGAGAATAAAACATTCTAAAGAAACATTTCAGGTTGAATTATTTAATACTAAGTTGTGGAAGCTTGTTAAATTATGGTTAATGAGACTATGGTATAGTAGTAGGGGACCTCTCAATGCACTTATAGTAGGGGAGAAACTTCACTCAAACAATTGTAACTAGTCTCTAAAGAAAAGAAAGTTGAGCTGAGGGTGTGAGGGTACCTCAATATTCCGAGATGCCAATGGAAAACTGTGTATAGTAGGTAGTGAGAGCTTGAGTGATTAGTCTCTGAATGGAGGAGAGAAGGGAGAAGATGGAGGGATAGTTATAGTTAGAGGGAAAGAGAGAGATAGCGGGAGGAATTTGTGGAAAGGGAAGAGGGAGGGGGAAGATGGAGCTTGACTTCTGCAAGGGGATTTAGGGATTAATTTTAGGGTAATGAATTCAAAGTAACCAGGCCAAGTCAAATGCTGATTGATTATTATTGACCAGGCTAGTGAGTTTGTTCCAAGAAACTGCAATCGTGGTCTTAGCTGCTAGGAGAAAATGTGAGACCAACTTATGAGTTGGTTTGGGGAGGCCTAAAATTTTGCTATTGAGCAGGTAGCATCTAGAATTCAGTAGTATAGATTGGTTTGTGACCTGTTGGATGAGATTGGAGACCCTTGACCAAAAGATGGCTACTATGGGACAGGTCCACCACATGTAGTGAGTATCATACAGACCCCCCCACAGCACGGAAAACATAAGGGGGAGGTGTTCAGAAAGGCTTTGGTGATTCTGGCTGGGTACATGTACCATCTCTGTGTTACTTTATAGTTTACCTCAATTAGGGCGGTGTTTATTGAGCATTTTGTTATAGTCCAATCTACAAGGTTCATGGGGGACCCAGGTCCCTGTTCCAGGCCTCCATGTAAAAAAGTTTGGTGCTGCTCTCAGTGAACTGCCCATATAACAGCAAGATACCACCTGATTAACCAGGTGAAGTAGAGGCAAATTTTTCAAAGAGTGTTTTCAAGCTCCAGTCTATTTTGCTGAGTAGGAAGTGATAGATCTGTTGTGATCTATAAACTGATACTGGACTGCATCTCACTGAGTTATGAAAGTTTGTGTCTTACCTCCTTTAAGGCTTGGGAAGAGGTCTCCAATCCTTTAGAGGCCCTTGTCGGACCACCATTTAAAGCTGACTTTATGAAGGCCGGAAATAAATACAGCGTGCCTGAAAGGGGAGCCAGAGGGGTATGGTTTGATTTAAAGGGAAGTCTCAACATTTGTTGTCATAGATTGAAGGACAGGATAGTAGGGAGGGGCAGGTAATATTCAGTCTTGAGGATGGGTTCATCCACATTGTCGTGTCTATAGAATACAGTCGACACACAATGTCCTTCATTCAGACCCAGGCCGCGGGTGTAGCTTTGCTGTATATAAAAGAGAGCTGAGCAATAGAATGGGGGTAATAGACTAAATTAAGGACACCTAACCCTTCTTGGGATTCGGGGGTAAATAAAGTATTTTTTGCTACTTTGTTTTGCCATGCCAAACAAAGTTAATCAGGATTGTGATCCTCCCTATCTGAATAAGCCAATAAAATGATTAGCATGGCAGTGAGTGAGGAAGTTTTGTGATTTGTACTTTTACCACACCAGTTGACGTACATTGCTAAGGTAAACACATTGTTGCTAGGGGAAAAAATTAACAGATCAGCTTAGCACATTGATTACATCATTCTGGCAGGCAATAATGGAAACTTTAAAAAATGTCATAGAAGTGGTATTACCCTTGAAGGTCGAGAGTCTTTGCCTGGTTTGGAAATAATGTTTATAAAGGGCAATTCGGCCTCCTTATATACGGGGCCCTCTTGATGATTATAATTGAACCATTTTAAGAGTTGAGGGGCTAAAATGTTGCTGTATTTTTTATAGTATAGACCCGAGAGGCTATCAGGTCTGGGGGCTTTAGATGGTTCAATAGTTTGGATGGTGTCCTCAGTTAGTGTAAATTCACTATCCATGAGGTCTTTCTGGTCTGCAGTGAGTGTTTTAAGTGAAATGTTGACAAAGCAGTTGTGGGCTAACGGTGAACTGAATAAAGGGGGCTGGAGTGAAGTTTAGAATAAAGTTTAAAAAATTATTCAGAGTCCCTCTCTGGGTTCAGGGTGATAGAATTGTCTGGGGTGGTTTATTTTGGGACCCACTCAGGGAGTACGTTTTCTGGACAGAAGAGACACGGATTTATCTCCGCAGGAGAAGAATTTGTGTTTGTTCCAGCTAATTTCCTTTAGTGTTTAAGAGCAGATTGATCTCAGTTTGCAGGTCGTCTATCCTTTCTCGAAGGGGAAGGGTTGGATGTTGCATTCTTTTTTTTTAATCTACTGGCAATCTGAATTATTTTACCTCTAATAGTGGCTTTATGGGTGGCCCAGTTGATCTGGAGAGCAGTATCATCTGGGTTATTAAGTTCAAAGAAGTTTTTTAATTCTGCGGCTATTTCATCACTAGTGGATTGGGAGTTTAAAGTGGACCAAAACCCTACTGGATCAGCCCGAGAATCTATAAGATTCCCGGGCCTATCCATCCCCTCCCCGCAGGGCATCCAAAATCGAGATGCCCCGCTGTGCGAAACCCCCCAGGACGCCGGCTACACTTACCTGAATTCTGGTCCAACGATGCATGCATGGGCTGTGGCCGCGCTATCCCTCTAGCAGGGGATGTGGCCGCGCAGGCGTGCTCCTTGTTAGAGGGAAGTGCGAGATGCGGTCGCCAGCACATTCAGAGCCGTTGAGCTAAGACGTCTCTTAGACGCCCATAGCTCAGCGGCTCAGAGTGCGCCGGTTGGACAAGTGCCCGCACATGTGCCGTAGGACCGCGGTTAGGTGAGTTTATTAGGGAGATCTTGGGGGTTTCACATAGCGGGGCACCCCCAATTGGGGTACCCTGGGGGAGTGGACCAAAACCCAGGATGATCAAAATCCTGGGTTTTGGTCCACTTTAATTTAATCTCCAATGAAAAGGTGAGGGTCCATGTCATAAATCCCTTAAGTTGACCCAAACTAAAGAGTGGTCCGACCATGGAGCATCACTGATTTTGGAATCTAGGATTTCTGGGATCAATGAAATGGGGAGAAAAATATGGTCAATTCTTATGCGTTTGTGAGTAAAATGTGTAGTCTTTGACAAGATAATTGGACTCTGCATCGACTAAGTCCTGGGAAAGCAATAAGCTCCTATAATCAGTGGTCCCTCTGTTTTGGGAAGGACTTCATTCAATAGGTGCTTAAAAATTGATTTTCTCCAACAATCACAATATGAATGCACCACTAGAACAATATATCTACGATGAGTAAAATGATGGTGCTTCTTCTAGACCCAAAATTCACAATAAATCCAACAAAAACCAGTGGAGTCTAGAAATGGGGCACTAACACCATCTTAATATTAAATAATGATGCAATTTTTATTTGCCACAGAATTAAAAAAACATACAACACGACAAGACATAATTCAAAATACCACCTAGACTGGACCATGCTGGTACATACAATACTTAATAAGAATATTATGCTGGTGGATCAAAATCTGATGCAATTAATAATCCTCTCCATGGTCTCATTGTGCAGGAATAGGGCCAATAAATAGCATAAAAATGAGAATAATCACTAAGTCATTCAGTCATGTTTGGGACATATCTATAATTTTCCAAATTTTTCTTGGTCAACATATGGTTGGGGGATTTGCAGCACGGACAAAATGTACTTCTTTTATTTTTATTTTTTACTAGCTGATGTCTAGGAGTGTCGAGAGAAACAGTAAGCCGGAGTGATGAGACACTCAGCAATAATGAAGGAAAAAAAGCATGGCCTTGTGCATTTTTCTTGATGAGGAGGTGATTAGCCCTCAAGCTGCTAATAAATATACAACACCAGGCAAGGACCTGTGATAATAAATGTTTTAATGCAGGGTTTCAAGGCAAACCTACCTACAAATTGACAAACAAAGATTGCTGGCAAACCTTGCTGGCAAATATAACATTAGGTTACAACTAGGTTATAATAAGTAATAATTAGTTGAGTTTTTGAATTTGGGTTCAAGTTACATTTTTCCTACTGCCATCTGTTTTTTTGGTTTTAAAACAAGCCCTCTTCCCTCATGCACACCATTCATAGGGACTAGTATCTCCAGGACTACCCCCAGACCTAATCAAGTTGATAGTGGGTGACAAGGTCATGCCTAGTTTTTGATACCACTACACATAACCTCCAGGGCACTTGGGGTGCAGAAGAGCCCAGAGCCCATTGACACAGGCACCCCTGGAAAAACATTGGGTCATAGGGGCTGGTATGCCTCCACTGTAAAAAGGCCAGATGTTTGGCCTTCGAGGCTTAGAGATAGATGTCCCTTTGCCTGGTGCACCAGGCTATCAGCCCTAGAGGTGGAGGGGAGAATGATTTTTTAGACTATAAAATGTTTTTAAAATAGACCATTTTTTGCCCCTTAATTTGTGTTTTGGATATGGATAGACCAAAACAATTGGGTAAATTTAACCAAACAGACAAACAGTTCAAATCAGGCAGCCAATGTACAATTTGTGTGCAGGACATATAAGGGTTGATTCAGAGCCTTCTATAAGAGTTTTTGTTTTTGTACATAAGGGCGTTCATTACACATTTTTCTTGTTGATTGTAGGTGCGTTTGCATGATTCAGAATCTCCATCAGAAGCCTTTCGTTCTGTGCTTGTTGTTGCGTAAGCCATCGAAAGCGATGTGTGTATGGCTCTTGTGGCTTAGGTGATGGACGACAGTTTCATTTACGTTGAAGCGAATGACCCGTCCTCCAGCATGCCGTTTATCAATGTACCTTGCTACGTAATGTTTCAGTGTCCAGCGAGGTCCTACTAGTTCCCTTCGGAAAAGACCTGTTTTCTCCCTTAATTTAACCCCTAAATTCTGTAATGTATACGCATATGCAGACTAGTACGCATATGCAAGCCTCTCTTTTTTAGTGTTTGCCATTTTTCATCCCTTGGCCCTGGTATTCCATTATCCATTACATTATTTGTCCCAAGTATCTTCTGCTCCAAAGTGCTTAGCATGTCATGCCATGTTTGGAAAACATTCTTCTTTTCTTCTTCCTAATGCTTAAATTTACCACTTTTATGTTTGGCATGCATTGTTTTTCTATTCTTCCTAATGCTTACCTTTACCACTCTTCTCTCCAGTAAAGCTCATTCTCCTTGATAGTTGTATATTTGGGATGCCCACATGGATATAATGTAAAGATTACTATGGTTGTAAATTATATAAAATGAAAGACACCACAACATTTTTTAATTCTTAGGTTTTTTTAATTTTTAATTATTCCTTTTTTTAGTAATTATATATAAAATGTGTTTAAGTTTTGTACACACACACATATATATACACACACACACACACACACACAAACACACACACACACACAATCTTTTATAATAAAACATAGAAAAATAAATTTAGAAAATATTTTTAAAAACTATATACAAGTAGTGTCTAGCCTCTGCCTTCTGAAAACCTGTTGATGAAGCCATGTTAGTAAATAGTCACATGGCTATAAACTTACTAGGCGTAAGGGAGGAGTCAGAGTTGGGGAGCCACCCTTCTCACTGGGACCTGCCTCACCTCTTGGTCCGAATCTGTAGAAAAAAACAAAAACAATTGTTAGTGAATGTGTTAGAGGTATTAATTGGCTTGTGTTGTGTGTGGGACATCATCCACCTTCTTCATCCTGTAGCTGGAGCATCCCAACCTCTGCCTTCCCTTGCTGTTCACCCACGTGGCCTTCTTGGTGATCTAAAATCAAATATCACCAAAGACAACATTATCACACATATGTGTGAGTGTTTAGCCTGTTTCTCCTGTGTGTGTTGCTCATACCTGACTCATCATGGCCACTCTCTTGGGATTCCTGCCCGACATCTTGGCCTCCCCCTCTGCAGGTTTGTCCAAGTGAGCTTGGGACTCACCTGCAGAGGAGGGTGAGGACATTGGCACCCTTCCACCACCACCAGATCTTGCCAGCTTTGGCTGGACTAGTCACCTCCGGGTGGGCCGCACTCTGACACTAAAAGAAAATAGCATTGTTTTAATCACTAACATGCCTAATGCGAATGTTTAGGCAAGAAATATCACTTACTTGAGAATAAATTTCGGAAAAACGTCCTCACGTTTCTTCTTCTTCCTCTTCAGGTCCGACCAGTGCTGCATGATCTGTGTGAAAGTGTAGGTGGTCTCAGTCTTCTACTCCAGTGTAACTACTATGTAAAGTGCCAGCGTTATCTTGGCATATATGTCGGACAGGAAGTCATATTGGTATGTCATCCTCATCTAAAATGTAGAACAAATACATATAATTAAAATAAAAACATCATATACATATTAAAAATAAGCCTAGGAGGTTGTTACCAGGCCCCACTCATACACTTTAGTTAGCATTAAGGTATTTTACCATCCTTGTTTAACAGATCTTATTGGGCGGAGTTTTTAACACCTGGGCTGGTATGTGGCTGCCCCACCCAGCTATGCACCAAAACATCCACCTTGCCCCAGACAATCCCTGCGTGGTGCCCATGTGCGCACTAGCTTTCGCCTGTGTTATTCTGCAAATGCCAGTGTTCTTCCCACCCTGCCTTCCTAGACACTTGAGCCCCCGACTAGCTATGCCCGATCAGCCTGACTGCCTATGCACTTGCAACCCTAATTAACTAAACATATGCCTAAGCATGTGCAAATGCAGATCCTGGAAGTTGACATTTGTCAGAACTTTGGTGCATAGGCAGACGTATTAGGGAAGTATAAATTGCGAAAGACACACTCGTGTGGAGAAGGCAACATTCCATTACTGCAGTTTCCAATGTGCATGCAATCACCATCCACACATGGCTGATGCAATCTAAAGTCAGAGAAACACATGCCCAGAACATTTTATTGGCCTCTCTCAAAGGAATCAAGGCTCTGAGCCATGCATAAGCCCATAATAATCTTGTATAATCATTATACACATCAATGCAAAAGCAAAACAAAGCAAATACACAATAGATACACAAACAAAAACGTTTTTGCAAACTCCAATACAAACAAAAAAACACGGCAGAAGCTTGAAAATTGACCAAAGAATACAAATACACACACATATGCAATGTATATGTGCAAGTGCAGTTAAAAGAGACTGTGAATTGATCTTATAGTTTGAACAGTGGCCACATTATTGGAGGTGTAATTTAATGCAGTGGGTTTCATACCTTAACATAAGGATTCATCATAAAAGCTTTATGCTTAGTTTGTTGGAGTAAAATGCTCCCTCTAGCATTTATTGTGTAATATTATCTTTTCTATCATACTGCATACTAAACACTAGAGGAAGCGTAGTCATAAAGGAAAGTACAGTAAGAGGAAGTAGTCCACTGGAAAAAGTATTATTCCTTTCTAATAAGTTCCTTGAAACAAAAAGAAATTTTAAATTGCATGTGCTTTATTTTTTTCTGGTGATCTTGGCTAATCTAGGCTACCTCGCCCCTGGTGGCTGAAATTAGGCCTTAGTGATTAGGCTTGCTTCACACCACAAAGCATCTTGGGAACCAGTTTATTATGTTAAGATTATTGTTATTGTGGGTTAACCTTTTAAAACATGATTTTCCTTTTAGTGACCCCATGGGCGAAACAAGTCTTACTTTTTGTTTGGCCAACAATACTTAAAGAAGAGCTAAAGCAAATGACTTTTGGTCAGATTACCTCATGTTCAGCACATATGTGATCCCTGTGCTAGGGACTTTCCTCTGACTGCTGGAACACCTATGAATGCTCTGTCAGAGGACCTTCCTGTCTTTGGGGACCAAGCAGGAAGTAAGGCTAGAGCACTTAGTGGGATCACAAACAAAAAATCACACAAAGGTAATGGTCGATAGAGACTTTAGATGATGGAACATGCTCAAGTTACACAACTTTAACATCAACATTGGTAATTTGGGCAAATCAACCATCTCAGATTTGTTTCAGAACCAGTTAACCAGTTGCTTAGGAAGTTTGGACCAAATATGTATCCCGTAAACCTGTCTCTGTACTATAGCAATATCACAATAGCATTATGTTGCCAGTGGATTGTAAACAACCTTCTTCCAGTGTGCATGAACAACAGCTGTTTATTCAGCAACAATCAGGAACATAAACGTGAACAGGTTACATCAGCAACACAGCTCACCATGGAGCATGTTAGCAGGTTAAACAGACTATGCATACAGTCACATGGTCTGCCAACGTTTTGTTTTTTTAGTTAAACTAACATTATCAATAACATAAGAAGCAGACCATAACACGGGATGTAATTGTTGCATTAAAGCTATTCCAATACATTAAGCTGGCTATGGCCGGGTGTTGGTCCGGGTGCTGATCCGGGTGCGGCCACAATTAGACATTGGGGGGGGCATTCAGAATGCTGAAGCTCCCCACGCATCACCTCCAAGAATGCCTACAATTCTTATCTTTTCCTCGTTCAGGAATTCAGCCCCACGATTGGTTGACGGCGGACAGTCATGAAGCTGCATTCTTGACCAAGGATCGAAAAGCGGTAAGAGGTAAGAATTGGGGGCATTGGGGGGTGATGCGCGGAGGGTTTCTAGCAGTCTGGATGCTTTCCCAAGCCTGTCTAAATGCGGCTGGACTGACATATTGGTCGCCCTATAAGACGCACTTATTTTTCCCCAAAAAGTCGTGGGAAAATATCCATGCGTCTTATCGGGCGAAGGAGGGAAAAATAAATAAATAAAAAGCAGAAAGTTAACTCACCTTTCCATCGCTCACGCTGTCCCGGAAGCCGCGGAGGCAGCCTTCTCTGCAGAGCCAGACACCCAGCCTGTTACAGCGGTGGGCGTCGGCCACGCCCACCGCTATACCAAGCCGAGTGTTCACTCTATGCTGGCGCCACAGAGAGGAGGTGATGGGGGCAGCTGTATCTACCGCCTTCTCGCTCTGCGGAGATACAGCTGCCCCCATCGCCTCCTCTCTGCAGCGCCAGCATAGAGTGAACACTCGGCTTGGTATAGCGGTGGGCGTGGCCGATGCTCTAGCCCACCGCTGTTTAAGTCCGGGTGTCTCTGTCTGCTGGCACAGTGGAGAGGTGGCAGGGACAGTGCAAGCGGCGGGGCAGCTGCTCCCTGACACTCGCACTGTCCCTGCCACCTCTCCACGGTGCCAGCAGACAGAGACACCCGGACTTAAACAACGCACGTCGGCCACGCCCACCGCTTTTCCAAGCCAGTGTGTCTGTGTGAAGACGACGAGGACAGCGGGAAGAATTGAAAGGTGAGTTTACTTTTTTTTTTCTCACTTTTTACTTTTGCCTATGGGGAATGGGAGGGGGGATTGAAATGCCACACTACCTATATGGGATGGGGAGGGGGGGGATGAATGCCACATTACTTATATGGGATGGGGAGGGGGGATAGAAATGCCACATTACCTATATGGGATGGGGAGGGGGGGATGAATGCCACATTACCTATATGGGATGGGGAGGGGGGGTTGAAATGCCACATTACCTATATGGGATGGGGAGGGGGGATGGAATTGCCACATTACCTATATGGGATGGGGAGGGGGGATGAATGCCACATTGCCTATATGGGATGGGGAGGGTGGATGGAAATGCCACATTACCTATATAGGATGGGGAGGGGGGGATGAATGCCACACTACCTATATGGGATGGGGAGGGGGGGATGGAAATGCCACACTACCTATATGGGGAATTGGAGGGGTGTGCCACACTGCCTATATGGAGAATAGGAAGGGGGGAATACCACGCTGCCTATGGGAATGGGATGAAGGCATCCCACACTGTCTATGGAAATGGGATAGGGGCATGCCACACTGTCTATGGGAATGGGATAGGGGCATGCCACACTGCCTATGGGAATGGGATGGGGGCATCCCACACTGCCTATGGGAGGGGAGAATGCCACACTGCCCATTAGGAATGGGATGGGGGATGCCACACTGCCCATGGGGAATGGGATGGGGGAACGCCACACTGCCTGTAATGGGGTGTTTTAGCACAACATTTAGCTTAGAATATTTTTAAATAACAATTTTAACTGTAATTAGGCTTTAGGAAGAAAGCATTCATTACAAAGCCTGGCAAAGCAAAGAAAAGAGATACAAAAATTAATTCTTGACTGAACATGGGCCAAACCAAATTGACAAGGGTCATAAGAAAGGGGCACAATTCCACAAATACCATAAAATAATAATATTTTATTAAATGTTACACTATAGCAAAAATAAAAACACACATGCAACACAAAGACACTGTTAAAATCAATTCATCCACTATTCCTGTGATGCTAAAATACTTAGCAATCCATATTATGGAAGACCACAAGTTATCAAAAAGTGCAAAAAGAAGTCAGTATTAAATAGCTCCACAAATTGCCCAAGAAAAAAAAAATATGTATATATTTTTTATATATTTCTAATTACTCAAGTGAGTGTTCAATTACTCCACTTTGTGCAAAAAAATATATGTATAAAAAGGTAATTACTACAAATAATTCATCAAGACCATAAACCTGTGCAGTCAATCAAATCTAAAGTGCAAATGCTAGATAAGGAGGTTATATTCACCCATTAAACCATTGGACGAGACCCCCAATGCAAACCCAATACACAAAAGTGCTGTTAGTGCAGAGGGCTATTTAAGGGAGCTAAGGTAGTAAGCAATCACTGGAAAGAAAAAGTAAAGATCATACTGTCCTTGTGGTCAAACATGACTAATCATCAGGCAGTGGATTGAAGGCAGGAGACCCCACGCGTTCCGCCGATCCGCTACGGCTTCTCCAAGGGTGCTGTCTCTTTGAATGGTGTCTCCTTTTATGTGGCATGGCAGAGCATCAGGCCACCCTCCTCCCTCCCCCTGATGCAGTGCGTCCGATTGGACAAGGATGCGCCCATCAACTGTAGTGATGGGTGGCGGTTAAGCACCATATGTGCAGCCAGGCCCCCTCTCAGCAAGATCAAATCAATCAATCCTGGCCAGCCATCAGCTGGCAGAGCCCGCCCCCCCATGATGACCCAGCCGATGTCATCGGCTAAAGGGGAGGGGCTGGGTATAAGTGTAAAATTCTTGACAGAAATTTTACGTTTGACAATTCCCTTTCAAGATGAAAAGTGCATTTCATAATAATTGTGCATCTTATCTGCAAATGCTCTGAAAAAAAAGTTTTTGTTCTCTCAACAAACCGTTTCCTGTTTTAGCAGAAATAATTACCATCTGAGCTGTGGCTTTTGTATTGTTGCAATTTCTGCTTTGTGCTGGCACACAATTACTCAGTTCACACTGTAACAAAGTGATCAAAGGATTTACCTTCTAACCGTCCTTCTTTAAACTAATCTGAAAATTAGTTTGCTAATTATGCAACTGGTGTAAGTTCCGTCAGCACCCTCTGTTTACTGTAAACAGCATAAGAGCAGGGAACTCATAGATGTAAGGTGTTGTTAGCATTATGAGAGTTGTGAGATGTTATTAATCATCTTGGGGTATTATTACAGCATTGTATAGGGTAGACAATCATTGTCACTGACACCTCTTTTCAAGTTTGGCTTCTTTATCTGCCTTCCTTCACACCATGCAACCAAACAAGTGCCCTCTTTCATAGTAGGGCTGTCAGCTCATGGTCAGTGATGGCTGTTGATGCGCTTAACTGCAATAAGTTGCCGATGATACAATACATGGAGAATACATATAGTGCGCACTATTGAAAATAGAAAGACCAATTTAACCGGACAATAGGGTCAATTTCCCCAGGAAACCCCCATCCTTACCTCTCCTCCAGTGACCTACTGGTTCCAACTCTGAGGTACAAAAGGCTAAAGCTTGGCCTAAAAATACTCCCGGCTAGCCTGACCTGTGTCCCCCTGTGATGCAGATCGCGGAGATGGAACAGGGAAAATAAGACATGGACTGGTAAATCTTTTTTCTACTACTTGGAGTAAACTGGTAAGGAGTCCAGGAGTCCCCTATTCCAGATCATAGTATGTGACAGCCCACACTGGCAGGAGCCATGGTGGTACCGTGCCCAATTACCTGCACCCCTATTTGGGTGCCCGTATGTGTGGGCCCAGGATTCTTCCAGGGGAGCACTGGTCCAATACCAAAGGGCAAAGGGGCTCTAATACTGACAGGCCAATAGCTGGTCGGGTGGTCTCTGAGCCCTGGGTTACTAGACCCTATGCCATTTGCCCAGGCTAGTTGGCACTGAGGAGGGGCACTTTTGGGGTTTATATGATTTGTAGTAAAAAAAAGTTATTTTCATTGAAAAAAGTTATGCCATCAATTGGCTTTTGACAATGGAATAAGTTACAACTCACATACAGTGAATAAGTAAACTGTCATGCAAGTTGCAAAATTGTGCATGGAAATGAGAAATGGCTTTCTTCACGCACATGACAAATTGTCTTGCATGTGCCCCTTTATCATACGAGAATGGGAGAATTCTGGCATGCTAGATGGATCTCTCATGGAGCTGAGAAAATCTTGACCAATACTATATCAACCCTATTTCATACAAGTGGCAAAACTTTACAACATATATTTCTTCTTTGCCCATGGTAAAAATGGCTCAGTGCACCGTGGAGTGGTCTTTCTGATGTGTACACATGGTGACATGAGCAGCGCTGACTGGCTTCTTTGATTAGGGTGTCTATTGTCTTCAATTAGACCACAACAATAGGAGGTCCTGGGGGCAGGAGATGTTACTGCCCACCTCATTGACAATATTTTATGGTTATTACAGTGGTGGGGGTGTGTCCTGAATTTCTCATTGCCAGAGCTGGGATTTTTTTATTGAAGAATTGGCTAGGGGGACCTCCACTTTTTAATTTTTAAGGGTTAAACCCTTATTTATTTTTTTTATTTTAATTGGCATGCCCCCCCCCCCCCCCCCTATCCAAGTCTAACCAGTGTGTGAACCAGCTATGGACCTAGTAGACCAGGGTGTGAAGGCCGAGCAGCCAGCCCTCAGCCCTGAAGGCTACCAGCCCACATAGTCCTCAAGGACTGCTGGCTCTTTTGCACCCCTCTGGGCTTTGGGCATTGCGCAGGGGCCTTTAAATAGGGGCGAGCCCTGAGCTCCATTGCCAGTTGGTAATTTCTCCTGCCTGTTCCTGAGTTCCAGTCTTCCAGTCCCGTGTACCAACCCAGGTTGTTCCTGACTACGCTCCTGCTCTCCTGACAACCTCAGCTTGTTTACATCTTCGATCCTGCTCTGCCTGCCCACAACCTTGGCTTGCTTACAACTTCTATCCTGTTCTGCCAGCCAAGACTTCAACTTGTTCCACGTTTCCAGTCCAGCTCTGGTCTGTCTTCTACCCAGAACTTGGCAAATTCCACTCCTAGTTTGCCTGACCTGGGGCCTTCTTGCAGCCCAGCCTATCCTCACCTTTAGGCTCTAGTGAAATCCAGGTTGGTCCTTAGATTCCAGGCTTCCCGGTCGAGAGGTTCTAAGTCTCCGCAATCAGGGTTCACACCCGGTAACAAAATACCTTCCATGCTTACAGCAGGTGGATTAAACAGGATGGGATCCCTGACTGAAGAGGAACAATACAGGGGTTAGTGAAGATAAAGGATGTTGTTCCTCTTTCATAGATTCTTCCACAGACCTCAAATCAGAAAGTAGGGCACAAGGATCCCCACTTATCTGCTACCTGTTCCCACTCCCCTCTTCGCTATCAGACTGTGCCAGTATAAGAAGCAGGGGCAGTGGCTGGGCATGCACAGGCACTCCTCCAATCAACAATGTGTGCCATGCCTTTCAATGCTCAGCACTTGCCGCTCCCGTGTTAGCCTATGTAAAGGGCTGGGTGCTGGAACACACTAAACTAACTAAACTAAGCTAACTGGCAGGGGTTTTGATGATTACCCAGGGGTAACTTCCAGGAAAAAATGTGACTTGGCATCTTTGGTTGAAGTTGCCTTTCAGAGACAAGAATATATCACACTATGTTCACCTGTATACAGTAGCATTAAAGTGGACCAAACCCCCCCAAAACAACTCAATCTATTTTGCTCCACCACCCCAGGTTTATTACCATTATCTGCCCACAATGCTGCTTGGTATTCCTATTATAGTGAATTTCATTTTCATTTTCCACAGGTATGCCATTGTGTGCCATTGGACAGGATGCTGTTGTAAACTAGCTGTTTAAGCCCTCTTCCTCCCTCCTCCTCACCACACATCTCATGCTGGGAGCAATTAGCAATCTATTAAAAATAGTGCAATAAGAAAGATAAGCTGAGAGCGAAATAATTTAATTTTTCCTTAATCTCCCCCCAATGTTTCCTTTGAAGCCATAATCACTTGTGAGTATTTTAATCCAATTCATTACCAGAACACTTAGGTGAGTCATCGCCATCTTGGATTCCTAACATACACTGCACCTCAGATCTCATGCAGACGCAGTGTCACTGCACTGTAGACTGCAATGACACTCAGTGCAGAAGGGCATGGGATTTGAGGAGCAGCGTGCAAGTTTTGAAGAGCGGACGGCTTGAAATAAGTACAGCTAAGCCGATACACCAGTGACAACTGGGGGGGGGGGGGGGGGGGGGTCAGGTCAATTGCAGCAGGATTTTGGCTTTTTAGATAATGCTAAAACCCAAAAGGCGGTGTGGGGGGTGCTTAGGAACAGGTCTGTTGTTCCTCTTTAATGTGGAAAAGTCAGTGACACACCACATCTATACCTCTGCCCTTTATGTATGCTAATATTAACCCCTATGGGAACTGCATCACATTCACATGACAGATCTCTCATTGAGGGAAAGCAGGAGACAATGGGGTGTTGTGATATCACCTTTGAGCCTTGGCCTCACCCTAATAGATCAGGATAAATGTTAGGAATTTAAAGTTGTCTGAAATTCTGCATTTTCACTATCATGGATTTGGGCCAAACCTTTGATCTCCTGCCATTCACTCACTTTACTTGGAGGGAAAAAGGCTTATTGATAACCAATTGCAGCAAACATCATTGTTTACTTTAGGTCCTCATGAACGAATACAGTGTTGTTGAATAAAATATCAGCCTTAATTTAATGCTTGGTTAGAAAGACTCTCTTATGTTCTCACATGTTTAAATTTTGTTTCATCCACATTATGAATGTACTTCATTTTTTATATAGATTGGTCTTGGTCACCATAAAGTGGATCTAATCAAATGTATATACATAATCATAAATCTTGGGAGACAATTCATAAGCATGTACAATAAATTGCAATATCCATATCAGCACTCCACTTATTATTATTATTATTGTTTATTTATATAGCACCATCATCTTCCGTAGCGCTGTACAAAGTAGTAGTTACAGACAGGGTAGAAACATACGGCACATATACTATTTCAAATGCATTTTTACAGAGTTAACAATGGATATTCTGAATACATGAAACAATAGGGGAGAGAGCCATGCCCTTGCGAACTTACAGGCTAAAGGAAGAGGGATGAAGACGAGGGGGGGGGGGGGATCACAATCAGTCAGTATTGAGCTTTGTGGCATATGCCCTTGAGAAAATTGATTAAGCCAGATTGTATGCTTGTCTGAATAAGTGAATTTTAAGGGCACCTTTGAAGGTTTTGAGAGTTGTGTAGTGGCGGACTGGGCGGGGGAGGGCATTCCAGAAGATTGGAGTTGCACGTGAGAAGTCCTGGAGGCGGGCATGAGAGGAGGTGACCAGGGTGGAGGACAGGAGAAGGATGGCAATAGAGCGAAGGCTGCATCTAGGTTGATATTGTTGGATTAGAGATGAGATGTAGGGAGGGGCCTGGTTGGAATGAGCTTTGTATGCGAGAGTTATAGTTTTGAACAGGGTTCGCTGTGGGACTGGCAGCCAGTGTAGGGATTGTCAGAGAGGCGCAGAACTGGAGGAGCGAGAGGAGAGATGGATGAGGTGAGCAGCAGAGTTCAGGATAGATTGGAGGGTGCCAGTCTGTTAGCTGGTAAGCCACAAAGAAGGATGTTGCAGTAATCCAGTCGGGATATGACCAGGGCATGCACTAACATTTTAGTGGTGTCAGGTGAGAGGAAGGGATGGATGTGTGAAATGTTTTTAAGTTGGAGGTGACAGGAGGTGGCTAGGGAGTGAATATGTGGTTTGAATGAGAGTGCAGAGTCCAGAATAACTCCCAGGCACCAAGCTTGGGGAGTTGCTGTTATTGTATGATTGTTGACAGAAATAGACGTGTAAGAGAGGGGAGGGGAGTTAAATGGTGGGAAAATTACCAGTTATGTCTTGTCCATGTTTAGCTTGAGGTAGCGAGATGACATGAATGAAGAAATAGCTGCAAGGCAGTTGGGGAGGCGAGATAGGAGAGAGGAGAGATTGGGGCCTGAGAGATATATCAGAGTGTCATCCGGGTAGAAGTGGTATTGAAAGCCTAGTGAAGTTAGAAGTTTGCCAAGGCCATAGGCATAGACTGAGAAAAGTAGGGGGCCTAGGACAGAACCTTGCGGCACACCAACAGAAAGAGAACGGGAGGATGAGACCGTGTTAGAATAGAATACACTGAATGATCTGTCAGAGAGGTAAGAGGTGAGCCAAGAGAGTGCAAGACCCTGAACCCCAAGAGAGGAGAGAAAATCACGAAGCAGGGAGTGGTCGACAGTGTCAAAAGTTGAGGAGAGGTTGGAGTAGTGACATTTGCTTTTGGCAGTGAGCAGATCATTGGTGACTTTGGTGAGGGCAGTTTCAGTGGAGTGGTTACAGCGGAATCCTGATTGTAAGGGATCAAGTAAGTTGCTTGTAGATAAGTATTGTGCCATTTCTGAGTGGACATGTTGTTCAAGAAGTTTGGCGGAGAAGGGGAGTAGGGATAGGGCGGTAGCTGGAAAGGGCAGAGGGTTTGAGAGAGGGTTTCTTGATTATCGGAGTAATAACTGCATGTTTGTAGGCATGGTATCAGTGGGTCCCTTTGTGGGGAAAGAGTTGCGTCCCATCACTGCGGGACGTTCCAAATCTGGATGCCCCCTAAGGATCGAAAGAAAAAGAAACCCAAAATATTGAACTACTTACCTACTTCAGCAGCAGCATGTATATTTTATGTCTGCAAACTTCATTTACACTTAATCGACATCTGTTTGCTCTGGTCTCGCACTAATAACCTGCCTGGTGATAGCTTCCCACAGGTATTATTTGACAGATTTTGTATTAGCTCTAAAACTGTGCCCATACAGCTGATCAAATGGTCAGAAACCCCAGTTGCAATAGCCATACATTGGGCATCATTAAACCTGCCACTCCCCGCCGCAGGTGTCAGCCAACATAGGATTGGACAACATCTCCCTGTACGTGGAATAGTGGACACTTGCTCTATGGTTGTCGATTGGATTGTTCAGTGGCTGGTGACTGGACAGGGCTCGCTTCGGGAGGCTGGGTGTCTGGCACGGGGTCAGACATTATGTGGCCTAGGTTTGCCCTAGCTGGAGTGGATGTTCAGGATGATGAGGTTTGCCCTAGCACTATGGCTGGGACTGCAAACATCCAGCAGTACAAGGTCTGCCTTCCACCTCCCCAGGTGTGAGCATCTTGTCTGCCAGCTCCCCGGGTGTGAGCTTCCCGTCTGCCAGCTCCCCGGGTGTGAGCTTCCCATCTGCCGCACTCCCTGGGTGTGAGCCTCTCATCTTCCAGCTCCCTGGTTGTGAGCCTCCCATCTGCCAGCTGCCCAGGTGTGAGCCTTTCATCTGCCAGCCCCCCGGTGTGAGCCTCCTGTCTGCAAGCTCCCCGGGTGTGAGCCTCCCATCTGCCAGCTCCCTGACTGTTAGCCTCCCGTCTACCAGCTCCCTGGGTGTGAGCCTCCTGTCTGCCAGCTCCCCGGGGCTGAGCCTCCTGTCTGCCAGCTCCCCAGATGTGAGCCTCCTGTTTGCCAGCTCCCCGAGTGTGAGCCTCTCATCTGCCAGCTTCCCGGGTGTGAGCCTCCTGTATCACTCCTGCAAGGACCTCATCTGGCTTGGTTCCTATCCGGTCCGCCTAATATGGGACCTCTGCCAGCCTTACCCATCCAGCCACCCTTCTGTCTGGCCAGCTTTTGTGTTTCGCTATTATGCTGCTCAAGGTATCTCCAGCTAAGCAATTCTTTAAAAGCGCCCAGTGTCCGCTTTGTGAAGAGGGAGCTAATGTCAGGTCTGGAGTTCCTCCACAATATGGAAGCCTGTGTCTGCCCTGTATAGACCTTGCCTGTCTCTACTTCCTGTTTTTTTCCCCACGGTATGTTGCTCCACCATCAGGTGGCTCTCTCCTGCAGAGGAGCTGGTAGTTAGCCAGCACCTGTGATGCCTGGCCTTTATAAACTGATCCACCCCTGCAGCTGGTGGATCAGCATTGCATTGTCTTCCCAGACCAAGACTCTGAACTCTGAATATTGAACCCAGAACCCAGGACCCCTGCTACAGCTCTCAGTGACCAAGAGAGACCAGGGAGGCAGTACCAGCCCCCCCAGAATACATAGAATATGGGAAGTGTCCTTCACATATGATGACAATTGCTGAACAAAAGGTTGTAAATCGAGATCTACATATTGGCTGTTCCACCTGAGCCTGACGATGGGTCGGCCTGGGGGATCGGTTATAGGTTTATGTACTTTGGGCAGACAATAAAATGTCTGTGTTACTGAATTATATTTTTTATATTTAGATCATTCCAATTTCTTGTCAATTAATATCATGGAGTGCTAAATTGATCTTTATCTGGTACTCCTCATGGTCCTTGGCCAGTCTCGAAGTGGGGACGCTGCAATACCACTCCATATTGTTCAAGACTGCTAAGCACATTTTAACATAGTCTGTTTTGTCCATGACCACATCATCGGGATGGCTCTGAGTTTGTGCGGCCACTGGCCCCCTTTACCAGCAATAGGGGCATTGGATACCCCAGTAGATAAGCAGCCATTTACTAGACCATTTGGGTCATAATAGTATGATAATAATCAGTAATACAGGTGTGCTAATGGCCCCATGTGTCTATTTGTCACATTATAGCTGTTACTTTGTATTAAACTCTAGTCTATAAGAATAGGACCACATGCAGGGAACAGGTTGCCAGGATGACTTGGGATCCTGATTAATAAGACTTCAGCTTCTCAACTGACCTGCTGCTTCACATACAACAGTTTGTTTTTCTTGACTGTTTGTTGTAAACTTGACAAGCAGAATAAAATATTCTAGCAGTGGAAGGATTTTCCTGAGCTCTTGGCTTTCCATATTCTTTGTGACAGCTCTAAAGCTGATACTGTAGCAGTATATTGCTGCAGACTGGCTCATCCTTGTCAGTGTAAATGACTTCTAACTAGGCCAGTGCAGCTAAACAGCCATATTTATGCAGGTTTATTTATTAAAGTGAACCTGTCATAGGAAATACCTGGGGCTGACATGGCTCTGCAATTTCCAAAATATTAGCCTTGAGTAAACAACAACACAGGAACTGAAGCATGGCTGAGGCTTGTATCAGCATGCAAATTGACTTTTATTCATCCATTAGAAAAGTATCAAACGAAATCGAACTTTTGGGTCACACTGTTTGATATTTTTTAATGGATAAATAAAAGTCAGATTTTAGGCTTTTCAATGGCGCTGGATTTGATTGCTGAACACATCTAGTGACTGCCACAGTGACTTTCCGAGTCACTTCCAGGTGCATTGCGAGGATTCCTCAGAAGGGTGAGCTGGTTTTCGGCTTTTGTCTGAGGCTTGTATCAAGACCAAAGCCAGGCAGCAACATGTACATGATGGAGCATTGGATCAAGATGACAGCCAGGTATTGCTGATCATGCTCTCACAGCGTTGAATCCAGCGGGTGGGCATTGCCTACATACAGTTGGTGTAAAATTAAAACTTTAGGTTACATATGGACTATACTTTGAACACCATAGAGCCATAGAACAAGGCAGCCTTTTAAAAAATATTCAAACCCAGGCCTAAACATATCTGGGACACATCAGAGTGGAATACCAACAGAACACCATCAGTATAGGCGCTGTTCTCTATGAACAAAGAGATTTTTTTTGAAGCACTTCCGCTGTGTAGCACTTTCAAGGTATTTTCTATTATAGTGTATTTTGTGCATCACAAAGAATAGGTTCAGTTAGTAACCATCTATAATCATGCAAAACCTTGAGACACACAGCAGCTCACACATTTCCATATAATACATCCAAATGGTCAGTTTTCAAGACTAATAAATATAACCTGTAATGACTATGTTTTCTTCTGTTATCTATGTGATTTAGGCTCCTCACTTATCACTTACTTTTTTTCAAAATGCATTACTTAGTTAATGCAGTGTTGCTATCAGCGTTATTAGGAGACACAGAAATATATTGTACTACTTTTGCCCAAAGCATAATCCAGTTGTAATATAGTAACATGATCAACTGTGTGTTATTAGTAAACACTATCCTAAACAATTTTCGATATGTTTCGTATTTTTCGCTCTATAAGACTATAAGACCCACACAGTATTTGGAGGAGAAAAATTTGTAAAAAAAAATTCTGAACCAAATGATGTGCTAAAATACCCCTTCCCAATCACCTGTCGGGGTTTATGAAGCAAAGCTCATAAGGATGAATCTACAGCTAGGGTGAAATTTCTAAGGCGGACATAAAAACACCTTATAAAAGAGATCTCTTGAGGTAATTTAGCAGTGCAATAATAAAACCTACTAACGGTTAAAGATAAATAACAAGCATTTATTATAAATACAATTATAGTAATCAATAAACCGATAACCAATAAAACAAAACAATCAGATTAAAATCATATATCCTGTACTTATCAAATTTAGCCACAAGATGGCTCACTACTATTACCATAAAATATCCTTTTAATCAATCAATTCCTAAATCGATCTAATAGATAATTTAACTAAATTGCTATACCAAATTTAAAGATTAAAATGAAATAATTATCCCCAGAACACAATGCTCCGACAAGTATAAAATTCAACCAAAGATATTTTGATAGTATAGTTCAATTACTGGACTGGAATTTAGCTTACGGGAATATGGGTTCCAGTAAGAAATTTCGCAATGCCCAGCTAATTAACTATTAATAAATAAGAACTATACGTTACCAGAGTCTCTATGGTAGGTCGGTCTTCAATTATGCAAGGCCTATGGGATATGGAGATTTGATATGCAATCACCAAGTTAGCTAGGAGCTGAGAGCTTGAATGCTGGTCACTGAGATTGGGATCTTTCTGCTGACCTCTGCTGGTCTCTGCTGGTGATCTGTTGATGATTCCTCCTCATCCTTGCTGCCAAGAATTATCCCCATTATATTTAAATTTCTTATCTAAATCCATCCCTCTTACAAACATGATGTCATTGGGGCATGGCTAAGTGTCCGGTGACTTGACCAATTCCATCTCCGGCCACAAGGGGTCATTGTAGGATAAGAAATGAATTTTTCACTATGTTGGAAAAATATTTAAAATCTAGGATAGGGAAATTACATATACCCATATATACCCAGGTGTATGGACTTAAAAATGTACTATAAAATGTATATAGATATACCCAAATCCATATATATATATATATATATATATATATATATATATATATATACATAGTCCCACATATCCCAGTATCGTCCCCACATAATTATTCAGCATTAACTGGAACTAAATGAATAATTATTTGTCTTAAATGATATCCTATCGACTATAGAATTGTTATCCTGGGGGTAATTATCATGGTTAATATTTAATACATTTAAAATCCTATAACATATCTACCAGTCACAAAAATATGATTTAGTAATACTATAAATCTATAATATAGATCATTCCATCTATAATAACTAACTTAAAAAGTCATAACATTACTTTCACATAAACATATATATAGCTATAAAATAGCTACTAAACCTACTTAATCGATGCATCAATTCTTCATAAAAATACAATCATTATTCCTACCTTGGGCATTAAATATGCTATCTATATATATAAAAATAAAAATGGTGGGGAGTGCGCATGCGCGCGGCGCGATGATGGCGGCGGCCTGAAGAAGCTCCGTGCCCGACGAGGAGGAAGAGGGGCCGTGTGCGCTGCTAAGAGCCTGGAGCGGAAGCCTGGGAGTGGAATCCTCTGGCGGAACATTGCGAGGAGGCGGGAGATAACGGGCGGCTGCAGCGGAGACCGGCGTCGGCGTTCTCTGCAAGAGGTGCAGTGTCAGCTGCGGCCTGAGAAGAGCTTCGTGCCTGCCAGCTGAGAGGTGGGGCTTTTGTGTGCACAGGAGAGTCTACATAGCTGTCAATACGGGAGTGTCGGCTGGTATAAGAGAGGCGAGAGGTCAGGGGAGGCAGCGGTGGAGAGTGTCACTAACATTGCTCTGAGTGAACCCTGTGTCTGTATTTGAGGGGAGGGAAAGCAAGATGGCGGAGGATCTCACACCTGAAGATATTGAGGCAATAGAAAGCAGTGAAGCCTCATTCCTTGAGGAAGAGAAGGGGAGGTCTTCATTGCCCAGCTCTGTGTCCCAGTTTGATGTAAGCCCTCCCTTACTAAATAGTATAGAGAGTATGCTACAAACAGCCTTATCCTCTAATACTAAGCTGATTAAAGAGCACCTGTCTAAAGAGATGGAGAAAGTCACATCTAGCTTGTCCACCCTAGAGGTTAAACTGAGCGATGTAAAGATAGCCCAGGAAGTATTAGACTCTGAAGTTACCCAATTAAAGATGGAAAATCTCTCCCTTATGGCAAAGATGGAAGATATGGAAAATAGGGATCGACGTTCTAATTTGAGGTTCAGAGGTATCCCTGAGCAAATAGAAGATGTTAAAGGGGCAGTAACGGCATTATGTCGAGAATTGGTCCCAGGGCTACCAGCGGAGAGAATTGAACTGGACCGGGTCCACAGAACCCTGGGTCCCCGAAGACAACCCAGTGACCCTCCCCGGGATGTAATTGCCAGGTTCCATTTCTATGCTTCTAAAGAGATGATTCAGAAGGCGGCGAGGCAACTTCCTGACCTTTTGTTTCAGGGTCACAAATGTCAGATTTTTTCGGATTTATCTGCCGCTACGATGGCTAGGAGGCGTGAAATGAAGCCTTTACTGGGTATCCTGCAAGAACACAGGATTAAATACAGATGGGGCTTCCCCTTTCGTCTCACATTCTCCCATAATGATGCTACCTTTTCTGCAATCAATGTTGAAGAATTGAAAGCTCAGCTGGTGTCTGCAGGTTTATCTAGACCGGCCTCAACGAAGTCTCCAAGGGTCATTGAGGACTCTCCCAGATCTCAGAGGGCAGGGAAGCGTCAAAGGCGGGGCGTCTGACCAGCAAGCTGTAGCTCTTCTTTGACCTATGTGGACACCTGAGTTGCGCTTCTTTATGCTCTCTATTTCAGATTTGAGTCCCATACTAAGCTAGTAATGGTATAACGCTCATCTGATCCCATTTTGTCATGGGATGCCTTGGTTTTGCAAGTTATTGTGGTCCTGGGCACCGAGTGGTTTTCCTCGGTAGCAGTACCACAATGAGTGCAGTGATATAGTTCTAAGTTATAGTTAAAATCTGTTCCAGGCGAAGATTTCTTTTGTTAATTAGTATTGCCCCTACTTTTCGTCGGCCAATGTATGTCGTACTCCGGTTTAATCAGAGGGGTTACTCCCTGTGGTTATCTTTATTGTTGTTAGTGAATTCTTTATTCTAGAGTAAGTGGTTAATTTATATAAAATCCTGGTGAACCCAGTCTGACTGACAGTCTCTTATCCACCTTTGTTGGGTGCTGAGGGACTGCCGATCAGGGAGCCAAATTCAGTCGGTGAGATTCTCTATTGACTCGTGGAGGTGTAATTTTGGTGGGGTTTCTCTCTGACTGAATCTTGAGCCCAGTACCTAATCCCCTTAATTATTCTTTCCTTGTCCCTCCTTTCCCCTTTTTTTTTTTTTTTTTTTTTTCCTTTCTTTTGGTGTTCTATTGTAACAATTGAAGTTTGTTAAAATATGTTAACAGTATTGTCTTTAAATGTACAGGGCTTTAATTCACCATATAAACGGTCTACTGCGTTTAGGAGGATTAGGGCCCTGCGACCTGAAATTATCTGTCTGCAGGAGACACATTTCTCGAGATCTTCCCAGCCGCGATTTTTGGACTCGGCATTTCCCCAGGTATTTACTGCGAATGCATACACTAAACAAAAAGGGGTGCTAATTGGGTTCAAAAGGGGGGTCTCATTTCATTGTAGTAAAGAAATTAGAGACGTGGAGGGGCGCTACTTGATTTTGGTAGGGCTGCTGCAGGATGTAGAGCTTACTGTAGCCTGCTATTATGCACCTAATTCAGGTCAGGTGGCATTCCTCAAAAGATTTTTTGACAAGGTGAACGAGGTGGCGCAAGGTAGTGTGATTATATGTGGGGACTCAAACCTGACCCTGAACCCCTATTTAGATAGGCAATCTCTGGCAGGGTCTCCAGTTAATGCCCAATACGCGGCTGCCTCCAAGCAGTTCAGGGGGTTGCTGGACGAATTCTCCTTGGCAGATAGCTGGCGGGAATTCCATCTGGGAACCCAAAATTACACCCATTTCTCGCATCCCCATGTTTGGACTAGGATAGATCATATTTTTTTTGTCTCAGAGGGCTGTGGCGGCCGCTAGATCGGTTAAGATTCACCCAATATCATGGTCTGATCATGATTGCGTAGTTTTAAAGCTAGATTCACTGGTGTGTAGACGATCTGGATTTTCTTGGTCCCTTAATACTTCTATCTTGTCAGACCCTAGGGTAGTAACTGAGATTTCTGATGCCCTTACGGAATATTTTCGTGTTAATGAGTCCCCTGAGATATCGTCTGTTCTTAGTTGGGAAGCCCATAAGCCTTCATTGAGAGGTAGGTTGATTGCGATCACGTCGAGGAAAAAGAGGGAGCGTAATGTGCGAATCGATGAATTGGAAAAAAAATATTTAGAGTTGGTGGAGGAAGCTAAGCAGAGCAGGTCCCCTGGAATGCGCTCTAAACTACTGGAGGTAACCCAGGAGCTAAATCTGGCACTTGCTGGTAGGGCAGAGAGGGAGATGAAGTGGGTGAAGCATCGCTATTACTGTAAGGCCAATAAGCCCGACTCTTTATTGGCTAGGAAGCTTAAAATTCCAGAGCAGGGATATAAACCTATTAGACTGAGGAATGAGAGGGGGGAGCTCACCAGTAATCCAGATAAGATAGTGGGGGTGTTTAGGGATCAATTGTTGAAGCTGTATTCCTGCTATGCTCCGCCCAAACCAGAAGAGGTGAGCGAATATTTGGATGGTGTTGTTCTGCCTAGCTTGCCTGAGCGTTTGCGGGACTCCCTGGAGGAAGGATTTAGCGTGGAAGAGGTCAAGAATGTGATTAATGAGTTGAAACTTAATAAGTGCCCGGGACCAGATGGCTTCCCGGCAGCCTATTATAAGACCTTCAATGAAATTCTTGCTCCCAAATTAGCTGCGAGTTTCAATGGAGTACGCTCGGGGTGTTCTTTTTCCAGGGAGTCCCTCACCGCTTCAATCAGTATGGTCCCGAAGCCGGACGCAGATCATACGGTATGGTCCAACTTTCGGCCTATCTCGCTCATAAATGTAGACATGAAAATATTAACAAAAATTTTAGCAGATAGGTTATCGGAGTTTATGGCACAGTTGATACATAAAGATCAGGTGGGATTCATTTCAGGCAGGCAGGCAGGAGACAATATCAGAAAAGTGATCCAGTTAACTCATTTTGCTAAAACCACCCAGACTCCGGCGATGCTTCTCTCCTTGGATATTAGGAAGGCATTTGATACGGTGTCATGGGAGTATATGTTTGCTCTTCTGGACCGATGGGGCTTTGGGCCTAAATTTATAGGGGTTTTAAAGAGGATATACTTGTTACCGAGGGCTTTTGTTAAGTACAATGGTTTTAGGTCTGGGGAATTTCCTCTTCAGAGAGGTACTAGGCAGGGATGTCCACTGTCCCCTCTTCTATTTGCGTTGGTGATGGAACCTTTGGCACAAAAGATCAGGTTGTCACCGGACATTTCGGGACTAAAGATAGGCCCTGTTCAGTATAAGTTGAGCCTTTTTGCGGACGATGTTCTGTTGGTGGTCTCGGAACCAAGTCTATCCCTTCCAGGTATATTAAAGCAGTTAAAAGAGTTTGAGCTGGTTTCGGGCTTACAGGTAAATACGGCCAAATCGAAAGCCGTAAATATTAGCATCCCCCCTGATGTTTGTGATAGGTTAAAAGTTTCTTTCGATTTCCGATGGGAAACAACAGGATTAAAGTATTTGGGTGTTAGATTGACTAGTGACTATTCCTCTCTTTTTGCGGCCAATTACATCCCTCTGAGACAGAATCTTTTTGGACTTTTGGATAAATGGAAAGGATATGGTTTGTCTTGGTTCGGCAGGATGGCGGCAATAAAAATGTCCTTTTTGCCAAAATTTCTATATTTAGTGAGAACGTTGCCTGTTAAACTTTCACGTAGCTATCTACAAGGGCTGCAAAACAAAATGTTTGTGTTTATATGGGGGGCTAAGAGGCCGAGGATTGCTAGGAATATTATGCTACGCTCCAGAATCCAGGGGGGATTAGGGGTACCTAGCCTCATTAAATATTATCAGTCAGCCCAATTAGCTCAGGTCATGTCTTATTATGCGACAGTGGATGTCCCTCAATGGGTTCAGATTGAGTCTGAGTTATGTTGTCCGTTATCCTGTGCAGCTTTATTATGGGTCCCCCATAAGGACAGAGGGAATGTGGGCAATCCGATTATCTCTCATACCTTGGAGCTCTGGGATAGTCTTAAGAGCTCTCAGGGTCTGGCTTCTCCCCATATGCCGTTGATGCATTTCTGGGGTAACCCCATGTTTCCCCCGGCACTTATGGACCCAGATAGGTTTGAGAACTGGAAAAAAGCTGGGGTAAACTGTTTATTGGATTGTATAGAAGGAAGTCGGATGGCTGAGTTACAGGTAATGCTTAGAAAATATCAGTTGCAACCCAGAGACCTTTTTAGTTATTTTCAGATAAGACATTTTGTTAGCTCCATGATGAGGAAGTCATCGATAGGGTCTCAGCTCACTTTCTTTGAGAGAAGGTGTAGACTTGATCCTAGGGGTAGGGGATTGATCACCGAGATCTATAGAGAGTTGAATAGTGTAGGTCAAGAAATGGCCCTGCCATATAGACAGAAATGGTAAAGAGACCTGGGTGAAGTTAAAGATGTGAAAGATTGGCTGAGGATGTGGCACACTTCATTTGGCCCAGCGGCTTCAGTTTGGGCGATTGAAGTTAATGTTAAAGTAGCCATGCGATGGTATATGGTCCCTAAACAAGTGGGGCGGTTTGGTAGAGGACAGTCGGGATTGTGTTTTAGGGGATGCGAAGAAGAGGGGTCGTATTGTCATATCTGGTGGGACTGCCCCAAGGTGAGGAATTTTTGGAGGAAAGTCTTCTCTGCTCTTAGTAGAGTAATAGGAAAGCGCATTAATTTGGGTCCTTGGACTGCTCTCCTAAATGGATCAATTGGCCCTTCCTCAAGAAATCAGAAGCGCTTAGCATACCATATATTGACGGCGGCTAAATTGACTATTGCAGGAGCTTGGAAAACCCCAACTCTGTCTTTCAGGGAGTTTAAAAACCGGGTGCATTATATAATGTCAATGGAAAAAATGTCTGCAATTCAGGATGGGGAACTGGACAGATTTCGGGAGATGTGGTCTCTGTGGACGCGTGAGTTTATGCCAGGCAGTTTTGACGTTAGCTTATTGACTGTGTAGAATGTTAAAAATTATATATATATTTTTTTTTTTTCTACCCCTCTTCCCTCCCCCCTCATTCCCTTCCTCCCTCCAATTCGGGATTTCCCGAAGTGTGTGTGATATATTAGGGGTGATTATGTTGTTGATTTGGGACTACGATTGATGATGCCCCGAAATAGGAGTAAAACTTTGTTAGCATTACATTGAAATGTTTATTTTAGCTGCTATACCGTTTCGAGGTCGGTCGGCCTCATATTATTTGTAGAACGATAATTGTGTTGAAAGATGTAGATTCTTTTAATAGATCTGCTGTTATTTGTATTCTAATATAAGTGATGTAAAAGATGATACAATGCTGAATAAAAAAAATTTAAAGTAAAAAAAAATAAAAATGGTGTTGCATATTCTAAAGGACGACATTATTAACAACACTAATTTTAACTGGCAAAGCATTCCTTTCCGGGAATCCCAAACAACTTTTAATCGCCAGTTTGAAAACACCGTTCCCTTGAAATTGTGTAACTATTTCAGTCTAGAAAGATGTTTATTTGACTTGTATACACAGATCTCAGGGTCTGTCTGAAAGTGTAGATTTAGGTTTTTCTGGAACAATAAAGTCTTGTCTTACAGCAGGGCTTGTGAGCTTTTCCTCAGTTCAGCAAACACTTCTCCTGAAACTCCATTGTCTCAACAATTACTACCTAAATAACCCTTATTTGGGATACTGATAATGGTGATCCCTGTAAGCTTTCTTCATGGAACACAGACATAAAGTCTGGTCTTCTATTGTGAGGACTTCTTCTCGCCAAATAAACCCTATGGGCCTGATGCAGAGCCTCCCCCGATCTGAGCTTAAAACCTTCCGATTGTCCATGGCTCCCGTTTGAATCGTGGCTCAAATGTGATGCAGAGCCTCCGTCGGAATGGCTCCCTAACTGATCTGTCAATTTGTCTTTACTCGGGAAGTTTTTTTTTGCTCTCTCGGGTGCCTTCAATTTGATCGGGGCTTCCGTTCCCGTTCACACGGGCGGCCCGTTTTTCCCTGCTTTTTCCTTGGTTTTTGAACGTACCTGCTTGGTTTCCGTCGTATTTGACCTTCCATTGTGGTGATTTTTTCAAGTATACTTACATCTCCATGGCTCTTCAGTTGGCAATCTGGCTACACACAAGCGCACATCCCTAAACCTCCATTGGAATATGCATATGGCACCAACTGCCAATTTGACACATATATATATTGTGAAATTTATTTTTGGGTGTTCCTTCTTCCTTGCCATTAATGCATACCTTAATCTCTTTGGTGTTCCTTCTTCCTTGCCATTAATGCATACCTTAATCTCTTTGGTGTTCCTTCTTCCTTGCCATTAATGCATACCTTAATCTCTTTGGTGTTCCTTCTTCCTTGCCTTTAATGTTTACCTTAATTGGTTGTGAGTTGTTCTGATTTTTTGTCCCATATCTAAACCTTTTGTGTCATGTAAATGTGTGATGATGTTGTGTGATTGTACATTTGCAGGAAAGACAACTCACAAAATTTGTTTATGTTTTTTGTAATCAAATTTTTATTTTTTTTGGTTTTGTGGTTTTGAGATTATTTTTTTGATGCAACAAAAGTAAAAAACAATTTAAATTTGAATTAAACATGTAAAAAATTAGGCCTCGGGGTCTTGTGGCTGTGTTTTTCTTTGATCTGTGAATGAAAAACAACATTAGTTTAGCATTGTTTTTATGGTTTGGTTGGGCGTTGTTTTTTTGGGGCCCTTTTTAAACCGGACCTTCAGCGTGATTTATTGAAAAGCCCAAACTCTAAAAAAACGATTCTGCAGCATCATCTGTAAAAAAAAAGATACAAGGACCCACCATTAATCCACAAAATACATTAACAAGTTTCCTGGCCTAACTAAAGTCACTTTATTAACCTCTTGCTGCCTCACATTGCGCTAGTTCTTCTATCTGCATGTAGCCTAGTTTGTAGCTGCGTACATGGGTTAAACTAAGGTGGGCTTGTATTTAACGTGACAAACTAAGTTGTTTCAGACTATTCTTGCACTTTGTTTTTTTTTATTATAAGGAATGTGTGCGCGCACATAAACGCACGCTCGCATACTCACATCCATGATGATGTCGTCCTGCTCCTGTGTAAAGATGGCATAGCTCCTGGTATAGCTCTGACGTTCCCCCGCAGTGACGTGCAGGACATCTCAAAATGGAATGCCCCAGAGACATGATGCCTGTAACCCAGCCCTGGATTTCTTCACACTCCAAAGGGCTGGGTTACATGGGTTTTGGCCTGCTTTAAAACATCATGACCAAATCAGGTTAGGATGGAATAACCCACCTCCTTTACATTATTATTAAAGTAACACAGGTTCCCTCACATAAAGCAGAACAAAACCCAGAGCGGCCACTGGTCTTCCCCCTGGAAATCCCAGATCGGGATGCCCCACTGTGTGAAACCCTTTTTACTGAGACTTTACTCAGAAATGGCAGACTCCCTCTCTTAAAGCGGAACAAGCCATGATTAGTTTAATGACCTTTGCCGGCGTATATTGTAGTGCCCCACCAGTCTGATCAAGACAATGGAACCTCATCTTCAAGAGACCAAAGGCTCGCTCCACCACAGAGCGAGTCCTCCTGGGGGCAGTATTGTAGGGCTCCTCTGCCTGTGAAGATGGGTGCAGGATTGGGGTCAGCAGCCAGGGGAGCAAAGGATGGCCAGAGTCTCCTCCCCAAAAACAAAACAAAAAAAAAAATAAAAAAAGGTGTGCATTGCAACAATAGAAAAGAGGGACAAAAAGGTGAGCGGGGTAGGGTTGGAGGAAAGGACATTTGTAATGAGCCTACATGCACATCCAACCTGTACACTCATTAAAAAAGTCTAGGGAATACTACTTACATAAGAGGGCAAGAACATGACGCAATAGGGTTCTATCACTTAACCCATTTAATTTAAGGTAAAAAAATTAGGCTAAAAATATACTAACCAAAAAATGACTAAGTAGTGTGTTAAGGGAAAAAAAAAAAAGACAGGGTGGGCAACCAATACAAGTTTCATACACATACCCAGTAAGGCGGGTGAGCTCAAATAGGTGCAGCCTGGTTTCTGCCATACTCAGCAGGACAAGACCGCGGAGCTGGCGCCGCTGATGTGCTCCAACAGAGGACTGCATATTATTGCCCGAGTGCAAATACGGCTGCTCTGACTGCCCATAAGTGAAGGCTCGGCGGCCCCGTTTGAATAGGCTGATTTCAATCGGAAATCAAGGCTCTGCATCACTGGAAAAAACGGAACAATGGCGTCTGTTTTGCCGGGAAACAGCCTCGTGCGAGCCGACAATCGGAAAGGCGGCTGAGCGCACACCTGAGCACATAAACGCACACTAAAATCAACGTAGCACCCTTTCCGGACCCGATCAAAGCCCAAAACCAACGGGAAAACGCACGGGAGAGCTGAACGGGGAGGCTCTGCATAAAGCCATATGTCTGTGAAACCATAGACTTAGCAGATACGCAAATATGCAGGTTTCACAATAATAAATTCCTGACATCAGCAGAATCGATATTGAAAACATGTTTTAGTATGGCCTCACATAGGCCTCCTAAGGAAAAAAAATATATATATGTATAGTTCATCACTATGGCTTCTGCTAAATTTGTGTATAAAATCATACATGGGTAGGTATATTGATATTTAGAAATAGCCTGACACACCCTATTATAGACAGTGTGCAGAATTCCCCCAATCACACCATTTAAGACCCCACATTACAGGCAGTAAGCAGTATCCCACATTAAAGGCAGTGACGGGCATCCCAAATTACAGGCAGTGAGCGGTATCCCACATTACAGGCAGTAAGCGAGCATTCCAATTGCAGGCAGTGTGTGGGCGTTCCAGTTGCAGGCAGTGTGCGGGCGTCCCAATTACAGGCACTGTGCAGGCAAACCAAATACAGGCAGTGTGCAACATCCCCCCCACCCCCAAAAAAAACATTCCCTAGCAGCCTTCTCTTTTACACACACACAGTCTCACTTACACACATGCTGTCACCGCCGTCATCACTTCTCGGTCCCTGTAGCTGCTTCTACCTGATGCCCCAGGCTCCTGCCGGTGCCGACTTTCGTGTGGGCACGGCCTGTGACTCCTGCCAGCGTCATTGAATGCTGGTGGGCAGGCATCGGGCAGCAGTGGCGACTACGGGGACAACTGTGGCAGCAGCAGGCAGTGGCGAGGGCAGTGGAAGCTGGTAATGTATATGTACGTGTGTGTTTGTTTGGTTTTATGTCAGCGGGAGACAGCTGCTGAGACATGGGAGCTGGGAATGTAATTTTTTTTGGTTGTTTTTTTTTTTTTGCATTCGCCTACTTTTAGACTAATTTCATGATTTCTTGTTACTGGACTCTAGTCTTGACCACCTGTTTCCACCTTGATTATACACTGGAAGCCCATACCCAGAGTCTTTTTATGGAGTTTGCTTTGACCTGACCTTCTTCTACCTCACTATGGAGTTTCATGGTGTGCCATGTCATCCCAAGCTGCAAAGTTATGGTATTTTAATATAACACTTAAACTTGGGAGCAGTTCTGAAAACTGTATTAATGCTTGAACCATTATGTACCATATGCATGACTGTATTTCCCATTAGGCAACGTAGGCTTTTGTCTAGGGTGGGCAATTGAAGGATAAGTTACAGTAAGAGTAAAAAATGATGTGAAGTTGGTGACACTTTTATGCCAGCAGGCATAATCCATATTTAAGGAAAACTAAGGAAATTGTCAATCTACATTCGGAACAAAAATTTATTCTGAATACGTATGTCAACTGTAACAGCACAGGGGTGATTTATGCATTACAATGCCCATGCAAGTTGACATACGTGGGAGAGACCAGAAATACCCTAAAGAAGAGAATTCAGGGCCACCTATCTAATATCCGGTTGGCCGCACGTGATCAGGAGGCAGGTAAACAACTAACGACTGTCGCACGGCATTTCCTTATAAAACACAGAGGTCCCCGAGTGGTCTCCAAGTGATTGGAGTACAGAAGGTTGACCTAGGAATACATATGGGCAACCTTAAACAGAAGTTACTTAAAGAAGAGCTGCGCACACGTCCCCGTCCACTAGAGGGCGAGCGCACTGGATTCCTGAGATTTAAAGGGCCTGTACAGCACTGATTGGTGCCTGGTCATCCAATCCTGCATCCACTTCCCCTATTTAAAGAGGCACTTCCTTTCCTTCAGTGCCAGATCTTGGTCTTTCCATGGCAGTTGTAAATCAGCTGCTTTTGGATTGCTCACCCGTGTACCGACCTCTGCCTGTCCCCGACGCTGAACCTTTGCCGCCTGCCCCGAACTTGGCTACTCACCTTGGCTACTCACCTTTACTACGAACCTCTGCTGCCTGCCCTGACCTCTGCCTGTGTGTACTACGCCTTTTGCCTGCCTCTTGTGTACCCCGCTGAGCCTCAGCTAGCCGTGTGACTGGGTCGCTGTTTGGGGGTAGCGACCTGGGGGTCACTCGCCGCACAAGACCAACCTGCCTTGCGGTGGTCTCTGGTGAATACCGGTGGCCTCTTAGACTCCGCTCCCCTGATGCGGTACCTGCCATCTGTTCCACAGTTAAAGCGGAACCACACCCGAGTCTGCTCCACCCGGTCCGTGACAGTAAGATCTGGCCATGGATTCCGCTGAGGTGCTGCTGCCTGATGCCACTGAATTGCCTGCTATTGTGGCTATGCAGTCCCGCCAAATTAATCAGCTCTCGGCTATGATGCAGCAGTTACTATCGATTCAGCAACAGCAAGTGCCACCACCGGCCCCAGCTTTGCCGCCACAGCCATCTGTAGCATCTACAGCTAGAATCCGTCTCTCCTTGCCGGCTAAATATGACGGGGATGCCAAGTTATGCCGAGGCTTTCTTGCCCAGTGCTCTCTACATTTAGAGTTGTTGGCGGACCAATTCCCCACTGAACGAGCTAAGGTGGCCTTTGTCATTAGTTTGCTTTCTGGAAAGGCCTTAGCCTGGGCCACTCCTTTGTGGGATTGCAACGACTCACTTCTAGTATTCACACCTTTGTTTCAGAGTTTCGCCAGGTCTTTGAGGAGCCTGCCCGGGCTTCATCTGCTGAATGGCCCTATTGAACTTGGTCCAGGGCGAATTGTCCATTGGTGAATACGCCATCCGGTTCCGTACCTTAGCATCCGAACTGTCTTGGAATAATGAGGCCTTGTGTGCTTGCCTCAAGAAAGGACTTTCTAGTAAAATTAAAGATGCTCTAGCTGCACGTGACTTGCCTTCGTCTCTCACAGATCTCATCCATCTGGCCACACGCATTGATGTGCATTTTATTGAAAGGCGTGAGGAATTCCGCCAAGAAAGAGATACTCAGCACCCTAGGAGGGCATCCTGTCTGGCCCCTGTGTTTCAACACCCTTTGTCCACGCATGTACCTCCCAGTGAGGAGGTTATGCAGGTCGACCGATCATGCCTGACCCAGTTGGAGAGAACTCGTAGAAGGAACGAGAATCTTTCTTTGTACTGTGCTGGCTCTGAGCATTTTTTGAAAGACTGTCCTATTCGCCCTCCTTGTCAGGGAAACAAGTGCACCTAGTGGATGTGGGAGAGGCGTCCCTGGGTGTATGTGCTTCCTCTCCACGTCTCACGGTTTCTGTGCAACTTACCATCGCACCTACCACCTCTTTGAATTTGTCCGCCTTTTTGGATTCGGGCTCTGCAGGAAACTTTATAGAGGCCTCCTTGATTAATAAATATAATATCTCTGTGAACTGCCTCGCAAAGCCCTTATTTATCGCCTCAGTCATTGGTGACAGGCTGGACTGTACCGTGCGTTATCGCACCGTTCCCCTTCTTCTAAAGGTTGGACTTTTCCATCAAGAGAGTATTGAGTTCAACGTCCTCCCTAATTGTACATCTCAGATTCTTCTCGGCTTACCTTGGCTTTGACGTCATGATCCCATGCTTGATTGGAACACCGGCGACATCAAGACTTGGGGTGCGGCTTGCTATGTCGGAGTATATTCAAGAAAATCTGCAAAGAGGGTTTATTCAGAAGTCTTCCTCTCCAGAAGTCGCGGGTTTCTTCGTGGCAAAAAAAGATGGCTCTCTACGCCCCTGTATTGATTACCGTAGCCTCAATAAGATTACCATCAAAAATCGTTACCCTTTGCCTTTGATTGCTGAATTATTTGACCGTCTGCGTGGGGCCAAGGTTTCCACCAAACTTGATCTGCGAGGGGCCTATAATTTGATACATATACGCGAGGGCAATGAATGGAAGACAGCCTTCGATACCCGCGATGGCCACTTTGAAAATTTAGTGATGCCCTTTGGTCTTTGCAATGCACCCACTGTATTCCAGAAATACGTAAACAACATTTTTCGGGACTTGCTTTACTCCTGTGTAGTTGTATATTTGGATGATATACTCATCTTTTCATCTAATCTGGAAGAACATCACCGTCACGTCCGGCAAGTTCTGTCTCGCCTCCGTCAACACCACCTTTACGCCAAGTTGGAGAAGTGTCTTTTTGATCAAACCACCTTACCCTTTCTTGGATATATTGTCTCTGCTCGTGGTCTCCTGATGGACCCCAGCAAATTGAAAGCAGTTTTGGACTGGCCACGTCCTATTGGCCTACGGGCTACTCAACGCTTCCTGGGCTTCGCCAATTACTATCGACAGTTTATCCCCCACTTTTCTACTGTAGTGGCGCCCATTGTGGCTCTCACGAAGAAGAACGCCGATTCTAAGTCTTGGCCTCCTCAGGCGGAAGAGGCCTTCATTGCCTTAAAAAAAGCCTTCTCCTCTGCTCCAGTGCTGTCTAGGCCAGATCCATCTAGGCCTTTTGCCCTTGAAGTAGATGCCTCCTCCATTGGAGCCGGAGCTGTGCTCACTCAAAAATCTTCTACTGGCAGAATTCTCACCTGCGGGTTCTTTTCGAAGACCTTTTCTCTGGCTGAAAGCAATTACTCCATTGGAGATCGGGAGTTACTCGCCATCAAGTTGGCATTGGAGGAGTGGAGACATCTCTTAGAAGGTTCCGCCCACCAGGTGTCCATCTATACTGATCATAAAAATCTGTCTTATTTAGAAACTGCCCACCGACTGAACCCACGACAAGCTCGTTGGTCGTTGCTTTTCGCCCGTTTCAACTTTCAAATCCACTTCCGGCCAGCCGCCAAGAACATCAGGGCGGACGCCCTTTCTCGCTCCTCAGACATCTCTGGTGTTGAATCCACTCCACAACATATTATCTCTCCTGAATGCCTTGTCTACTCCGCATCCGCTGACTTTGTACAGGCACCGCCGGGAGTGTCAGCTCGCCAACGTCGCAAAATATTAAGATGGGGTCATTCTTCACATGTAGCCGGCCATGCCGGCGTCAGAAAATCCTGTGCTATTATTTCTAGAAATTATTGGTGGCCTTCTTTAGAAAAGGATGTGACGGAATTCATTCAGGAACTATTTGGTACTCCCTGAACTTATACTTAACAGAAAATCCTGTTATTGTGCTTAAATGTAAAAAAATCACAAATGCTTTGCACTATTTTCATGATACATCTCTTGCAAAAAGACAATATACATTACAGTTATATTGTTTAGCATGTGTATTTAAAGGGTAGTTCCACTTTCGATGGCATTTTTTGAAGTTTCCATTATTGTGTGCCAAAATAAGGTCTTCCAAGTGCTAAATGTATCTGTAATTTATTTTCTTTTCTATTTGTTTCCAACACTGTGTTTTAAAAGAAAACAATTTTCCCTAGCAATAATGTGCTTATCTGTACAGGTCAGAGACTTCCTCAATCTGGCTTTCTAATCATCTGATTGGCTATGAAAGAGACAACTGGTTTAACCCATTCTGCTGAAATTCAGCTTTTTCAAATAAGTGAGAACACAATTTTGTGTTCCAGTAGCTAAAGGGTTGCTGGCAGCATTCTCACCTGGAGATTTAGCCAAAGCCACTGATTAGCTTACATGTTACATTGGAAGAATTCTGGGACTTGTAGTGAGTAGTCAGGTAAACCACTCTTACTGTAGCAAAGCAGAGCCCCTGGAATATGAGAATTTGGGAAACAGTGTGCAGATAAGTAAATTACAGGTATGAGGACACACCAAAGAACTGACAAAAAGGGACTTTTCCTTTAGTACCACATGAGTTTAAAAGGAAAGTCCACTTTCAATAGAATTTAGCGAATAGAATTTCAATAGAATAGAGCTTATCTAGTATACTTTAAATTGTTTTCTTATGTTAGTAAATGTGAAGCAGTTTTGCTACATGCATGTTACTATTAGCTATACATCAAGTCTGTACACCAAGAACTGCAAGATGAAAGAAGTAATCCTGTATACACATACCATTGCTTCTATGGCTGCTACTGAGGTGAGAGAGCTCACTAATAATAACACTAAATGCTCATATGACCAATGTATGCATGCACATACAAAGGAATTTGTGCTAAGTGTTTAACCCATCAGTTAAACTGTACAATAGTATAGTACACAAGTGAAATTTACCAGTGAACAGGAGCAGTGAGTGAAACATAGGCAAGAGCACTTCAGTCATGTCCCATGGTCAGAAATCAAACATGCCACTCTCCAGTAACAAGGCCGCTTCTCTTCCTCTAGGCCTAGGGTTGAAGAAAATCTAGGTTCCAGTGACCATCAATGCTTATGGTTCAGAATAAAAACAGACATTGTGCAATCACACACCAGAACCAAAGTATTAGAATTTAGGAAAACAAACTTCAAGGAAATGGTTGGACTATGTAGAAAGAGAATTAGGTGAGTGGAACAGAGTAGCAATAGGGAGTGTCCAGTGGTCACTATTAAAAATGGCCATCTTAAAGGCAACTAACGCCCTCTAGTGGAATGTTCATTTATTGAGGTTTTTAATGTCATTTTAATTCCTGTAGTTTTACATATGATTTAATAAAAATTATTATTTGTACTTTAAACTGAGTGGTGCAGATTGTGTCTTGGGGGCCTTGTGGATGCCCCCTCTTTTGGTGTTTTGTCTGGTTAGGTACCCAAGGTTGCACACTCTTTCTGTTGGTGCGGCCATTCTCTTAGGTTTTCTTTAGCAAGAATAAAAGGAAGAAGAAACCACTATGGTTTACTAGGGAAGTCAGCACTATCATAAAAGAAGAGAAGTCTGCCTATAAGAAGTATAAAGTAAGTGGAAGTGTAGCTGACAGAGAGGCGGAAGCAAAACAGATTATAAGGACTGCTAAAGGGCAAAAGGAGGAAGAAACGGCCAAATCTATCAAGAGGGGAGATAAAACCTTTTTCCGATATATTGGTGACAGAAAGAAGAAAAACAATGCAGTCTTAAAAATTAGAAACAGGGAAAATAATTATTTTGTTCAGTATTTTCAGCTAGTAGCAGGCATTGTCATATCACAGCATCCAGCTGGGAGCATGCAGCTCCAGAGTTTCTGGAGGCTGATGTCTCAGCTGAGCTGGCACATCTAGGTAAGTAAGGCGATGGGTCCAGATGGAATCCACCCCAGAGTTCTAAGGGAACTTAGATTGGTGATT